>WOXC01007405.1:0-154651 GCA_011680675.1 Gymnobelideus leadbeateri | reverse complement strand
TTTTTCCATCTGGCAAATTTGGCTTTTTAAGGCATTCTTCTCCTCATTGCCCTTTTGGGCCTCCTTTGCCATTTGAGTTAGTCTATTTTTTAAGGTGTTTTTTTCCTCAGTCAGGTTGTTGACCCTCGTTTCATACTTTTCCTGCATCCTTCTCATTTCTCTTCCCAATTTTTCCTCCACTTCTCTTATTTGATTTTTAAAGTCCTTTTTAAGGTCCTCTATGGCCTGTAACCCGCTCGTATTTTCCTTTGGGGCTTTTGGAGCAAGATTTCTGACCTCACAGTCCTCTGACTGTTCCATGCTTTGATCCTCTTTGCCCCCAAAATAGGAGTCTAATGTTTCATTTTTCTGTTTATTTTGTTCCCTTTGCCTTGGCATGTTGCCACTTAATTACTTGACTTTTGGGCTTGTTGCCACAGTAGAACTCTGCCACCAGACAGGGGAGCTTCGTCCCAAATGTGTGGGGGGACAACTTCCATTTCTGGCAAGCTGGAAACCCACCCCACTACCTTCCCCCCAGACCACAATCCAGATCCAGGGAGGTTAAAGCAAGAGTGATTACCCACCCCCCAGCCAAGACTGATTGCTGGATCTCCCTACAGTTATCAGGCCAGGAGCTGGAGCTGCCACTGAAAACTGCAAAATGGCATGTCTTCTCAGTGGCTTCTAGCCCCCAGGGGAGGAAGCCGACACATTCCCCAAATACTGGTCCCAAAGCCCATAGGGCACTAACCTCTCACTTTGTCCTAGGCATGTCTGTGTTGCCCATTCTGGAATCACCACAGCTGCTGGTGTTCTGGGGTCCCTCCAGCCGCCTGCTGGCCCTGCTGCCCTGGGGCTAAAACCACCACACAGGCCGACCTGGGCTCAGCTCTCCAGGAGCTGCGTTGCCAGCTCCCAGAGTGCTGTACTGGCCCTTCCTGCAGGGCTGCTGGGCTGTCCTTAGCGGGCAGTTAGCTTCTCTTTGTTGTTCTTTGGGTGCTGGTGCTCCAGCAGTTGTTCAGAGTCCCATTTTACATAGTTTGGAGGTAATCTTGGGGGAGAGAGCCTTGGACGTGCTGTTTCTACTCTTCCATCTTGGCTCTGCCCCACAGGCCCCACTCTTAAGGAGTTCATATTTAAATGGGAGACATGCAATTATATAGATGTGTTGCTAGGTGGCACAGTGGATCACATGATGGGTCTGGTGTCAGAAAGACCTGAGTTTCTTACCAACTTTCAACACTTGATCCTAGACAAAACACTTAAGCAACCCTGTTTGCCTCAGTTTCCTTATATTTATTATGAGTTGGAGAAAGAGATGGCAAACCACTAGAATATCTTTGCCAAGAAAATGCCAAATGGGGTCATGTAAATTCTGACAGGACTGAAATAACTGAACAATAACAATATGTAGGTACAAATAAGATACATACAAAGTAGACGAAAGATACATACAAAGTAGATGAAAGTTGAAAGGAGAAGAGATTAGAGGACAGGAAACTCCTTTTTAAGATCATTTCATTTGAAGCTTTGTTGACATTGAACCAAATGTTTCAGTACATCAGACAATTAGATCTACTGCCTTTAGTGCAGTAGTTGGGAACAGAGCATTCAAGCCACAGCCAATGACTGTTTCCTGAACCAAGAGTTAGATAATTCAAGTTTTATGCCATCATGTTCCATGATACCTGTGCTGATGTTCTGAAGTACTCCTGGCACTCCACTGACATGAACCCCATTCACAAGATAGCCTGAGCAGGGCAGAACCTCTCTTCAATTGTATTGGGTTTTTAAGAAACTCATATTGTTATTTAACTTTTCAAATCACATAAAAATACATATACAATATATGCTAAGCTGTATGTCTCCTGGTGTCTTATAGATAACAGTAAGCATTCAATAAGTACTTTTTAAAAAATATTTTGTTTCCAATTCAGGAAACAAATAAGAATTTTTATAACACAATACAATAAAAAAAGATGATTGCAGATGGAATTGCAAATCTACCATGTGCAACTTGCTATATACTCAAAAAATACAACAAAGTTATCAAGTTATCAAAAAGTTTCTTTTTTTCTCCTTTTATTTCCTTTTCTCCTACTCTGCCCTAGGAATAGCTACCGTTAGACACACACACACACACACACACACACACACACACACACACACGCACACATGCACACACACACGCATACATATACACACACCTGCATATTTATAGAGAGATCTATATCTATACATCTGGATATAGATCTATAGGTATAGGTCTATATCTAGATTTATCTATCTATATGTAAGATTATTCTATATATACTTCTATATAAATTCTTTCTCTGGATAAGTACTTAAGTACAGTAAGTGCTTTTTTAAAAAATATGAATTCAATGATTGGTTCTTACTTAGTAATTGCATACATGATCTCATCCCATATATTTAAAAGCCAAATAGAAAGAGAATCATTCTCATTCTTCGCCACTATTGTTTCCATGGGATAGAAAGGTTAAAGTCTACTACTGAGGGTAATATGAGGAAAAAGGTATAAGGAACAGATTGACCCTTCCATATGGGACTGCTCTTCATACTGTTGTCCTACTGCTTTTCCTATAGGATGGTATCAATTGAAATGAAGTGGGTAAAGAAATGTTGCCAAACAGACCCTGGAGAGTAACTCCCACTGTCTCCTTTGTCACCTCTGTTTCTCTCCTGAGGATCTCTGAAAAAGAAGTTATAAAAATAGTACAATTGAACACAGATTCAGTCAGGAGAAACAGTGGATTTGCTGATGCCAAAAGCCTCTAGGCAGCAAACCCCAAGAGGCTGTTTTTAGTGAAAGGAGGTGGTTAGGATACAGCTTTATTAACTTCAATGCAGCACAAGGCAATTAGTCCCCAAGTGCTTCCTCCCGGTCATTCCTTTTCCGCTATCAGCCACTGATAGTTACTAAAACCTAACTAAGGCAGGCAGCCCTGACCCACAAACTTCCTGCAGAAGAGAAAGACTACCAATGGACCATCATGTCTTCTAGCAAGGATCCTTTCTATCTTATTTTATCTCTCCCCCAATCTTTTTCCCCCTCATTGTATCTGACATCTTGTCCTTTACTTAGTTAGTTTTTGAAGATTCTAAAAGTTTTCAGACTCTTTTTCTAAGGATGCATTGTATTAGGAGGAAAAAAAATCACAGTAATGACATTTGAAAGATCTATTCCTATCTTCCCTCACAATGTGTTACCTGACTTTCCGGAGACTCATAATAAGTCTCCAACCATCCTTCTCCTGCCTCTATGTTGCCAGTTGAAACAGCAAATTGGTTGCTATGGAATTAAATTGACAGGAAGACTGCCTATGGTCTGGTCACTGTCTTGTCAATGATTGACAGGGAAAGAATAGCTTCAAATGCACAAAATGCCTATGTAGACAAAAGACAATCTGTGTATAGCATGTAAAAGATGTGTGTTACAGGACATGCTTTGGAATGTTAAAAAATATTTGTTATTCAGGAATTTGTTATTTTCCCTTTTACTAAAATAAAGAATGAAGAGATAGGAACTCCTAACATAAGAATATAGGAAACAATATTTTCAACAGGGATTAATTAGAAGGGATTTGTATTTTATTTGGTTCTTGTCCTCCTAAGTTTTGCTCTGTATGAAATTGTGTCAACAACATTTTTTTTCTTGATACAAAGACATGTCAGTAGTGGCTGGTCTTCCCAGATTTATCTTGACTGAAAAAAGTTTTCTCACAACTTCACCCAAATAGTTTATTTGGAATCATGGATATATAGTTTCAAGTGTCATTTCAGGTACTGTCTATTTGACTCGAGGTGAGTAATTTAGCTTGTATCAGGCTCAGTTTCTTCTTTTGTAAAGTGATAGTAATTATACCTGTGCCACTTATTTTATCAGATTATTAGAATCAAATGAAATAATAATTTGCAAACTTTAACGTACTCTATACATGTTCACAATTTTTATTATTATTATCCCATCAATTTAAGGATGGATGAAGTAAACCCAGAATTTCTCTTAAAGTAATTTGAAGCAGTAATTCACTTCTTAAGAGTCCTTTAATGTTTGTAAATCACTTGATATGCATTAGCTCATTTGAATTTCACAACCCTCTATCATAGGTAATTAGGGCATTATTATTCATAGTTAATCAATAAAGAACTTGAGATACAGAGGTAATAATTCAAAGCTGTACAATTAATACCAGCTGTATAAGGGGTGGGATTTGAACCTTCATCTTCTGACTCTAGGTCCAACATTGTCCACTATATCACACTGTCTTCCTATCCCTCAAACTGGGATTATGGTACTGTAAGCTTTAGAGCTGAAGGGTGTGAGACTTATGAAAATGGTGAAAGTGTTTCTGGGTATTTAATAAACCAATTTATTAATTAGACTAGCCAGCAATCAATTAATTGATGGTAACTGGTTTCTTCAGTAACTAAAGTTGGCAGGGGAGACACTGAAATGCCTTAAAACCCTTCTAAAAGGAAACTCCCCAGTGGAAAGCAACAATGATTGGAGGATATTTAATGAAGAGGGGGGCTAAAAGTTTTAAATGCCTCCTCCTGAGACCATAGTTTGATCATGAAGCTCAACAGCCTCAAGGCTTCTGGGGCAAGGAAGGCCATTTTCATGGAGACCTCTCTGACTAATTTTGTCCTTCATGAGCTGAGTTGCCTTAAAGTCTAATAGTTGGGTAGTGGAGATAAGGATGGGGTTTCTTTCTACCAGGAAAAGTCTCACAAGACTGGATTCTGTTTATTATACTCTGAACAGAAATTAAGTCTTCCAGTTGGGTGAGGTCCCACCCCAAAATGCTCAGCCTTGAGGGCTAATCGAATCTCATCAGTCAGCCTTGCCCTTCAGAGTCTGACCAACATATTCAGGAGTTAGGCCTTATCAGAAATAGAAAAAAAAAGGTAGATCACAAGTTAATATTTAATTATCAGTATGATATTAATTTCTCTCAGGCATTAAGAGATTACTAAGAGAAAATTTGATTTGTTTAAGGTCACACTGATAATGACAGAATTGGGACTTGGAAAACCCAAGTTATTGAATTTTCCAGTAATTGTAGAATTCTTTTCAATTCAATTCAATTCAATTTATAAGGCATTTATTAAGTGCCTACTATGTGCCAAGTGGTGTGCTAAGAAATGGGCATGCAAAGGAAAAAAAGGAACCATTCCGTGCCCTCAAAGACAAATTCTACTATATATATGTAATGCAAATGCAAATTTAAAGATCTTCACTGCCCCTAGGTTAAGTGCACCTGGAGCCTGTGATGGGAGGCTTGTTTTTCAGGAAAGCCCACACCTTGATACTTTGTGATTGGGCAGTGGGTCAAGAAGGTTGTTACATTCTCTGAACCAGGAGAAGGCTATATAAACCCTGATGGGAGGCTTTGCTCTCACTTTGAGAAGTGTTGTGTGATTTGATCAGATGAGACTCTGGGCAGCTGTTGAGAGCTCCCTGGCTTTGAAAACCCAGATGTTGATGCTTCCCTCTCTGGTAACTGTGATTTTGGTATTGATAAGGGTTGGACAGTTTGGAAGCCTGTCTGACAGTTTGATTTGTCTGTATACTCTGAAGTTTGGGGTGCTGACCTTTTCCCCCTGAACTAGATAATATATGTTTGATTGATTAAAGTGAGCTTGTTAACCGATTTGGAGTTGCTTTCCTTTATAAAAGCAGATCTAAGAACCTGTGTTGGCAGCTGCCCTGGGGATGTTGGGGTGCTTGCTGCTACAGTATAGGGAAGGGGAAAGGAGGAAACAGCATGTGGAAAGATAAGTAAAACAATGTCTATACAAAGTATTTTCAGGGAAAAAGAGAAGGGATATAGAGACTTTGTGTTCAGAGGGTTTATGACTATAAGGGACAACAAGGAACCCCACAAGAAGAAATGGATGCAGTCAGAAGAATATAAACAGACTTAGAGGACATGTTGTTTTTGTTTTTGTTTTTGTTTTTTTCTTTACTAGAGAGATGAAATTGAAATATTTAATGGCTCTAGAGAAACTTCTCAACCTGAACTAAGAAACTAGGTCATTGGGTGGCCAGGCAATGGCAGAAGAGGAATGATGATAGTGATGAAGTACAGGCTCTGGGAACCCCCTTGAACTCTGAATCATCTCATTTGATGAGGCATTTGCATGAGGCCCTGAGTCTTTCATTTGTGGCTGGGCCCAGACTTCTGTTATTAGCCTAGCCCTCCATTGTCCATCTACTTCCCACCTTTGAGCTTATCAAAATTTCTATACCCAAATTAATTGTTACCAGACTTCATTAACTCCTCCTGAAGACCCTCCCCAAACTCCTCCCCTAGACCACCCCTAGATTCCTCCCACAACCTTTCTGTATATACGACCCCGTCTTATCTTCATGTAGTGTGAGAGTGCCATAGAATTTTCTAGCACAGACTTACTCTGTGTCCAATACCGGCAAAATTTAATGAATTTTGCTTTTATTTGTCTGAGAGAAGACTTGAGTTGAATTAATTCAGCAGGACCCAACATATTGCTATTTTGGGGTATCAAGCACCCCTTACCTATACCTCATCATTTTATGGTGAATCTCTTCAGTAGGTGAAAAAAATCATCAGGATCAAGGGTTGCATTTTTTTAAGAGGCAACATGGGCTTCTCTCTCTCTCTCTCTCTCTCTCTCTCTCTCTCTCTCTCTCTCTCTCTCTCTCTTTCTCTCTCTCTCCCTCCCTCCCCCTCTTTCTTTAAAGCTCATGACACTGCAAGCAAAATATCTTGACTTCCAGTCAAGAATGAATTCAGTTTTGTTTTCTTTTTTTTTTTGCTCTTTTTAAAGGTTGAGTTCAATCAAAGGGCTGGAGTGGGGGAAGGTCAGGGAGTAAGCTGATCGAGTCTGGATGTCTGCATCATACCAAAAACAGGTTTGAGAGAATACTTCACTATTCATTGTGACAGTGGCTCAGATTTTCTGGTATTTTTTAAAGGTCACCTACTTTAAAACTGTGAATATGTTTAGAATAAAGATATCTTTTCACACTGTCAATTTCTTTCTCTTCTTTTTTTTTCCCAGAGTAATATTAAGGTCTCATGGCAACCCCAATGTGGACAAGTTAGCAAAAATGATACCCATCTGTTGTCCCATGATGTTAACAGACAATTTCTCAGCAGGTATTAAGTTGCTTGCAATGTCATATATACACGACCATAGGCAGAAAATTCGACTTGGATTTATTTAGGGGAAAAAATATGACTTAATTGTAAGAAATTTGAAACAGAATGATTTTCCTTTGGGTTCTTTTGAATTGAAATGACAGTTTTATTTTAAAGTAAATTGCTGATTTAATTACCACTTTCCAGGTCTAGAAATTTCATATTAGGCATTAAAGGAAAATTTGGCATAAGGAGGAAGAATTGAGATAGAATGATAGAAAGAAATAGAGCAAGTAGATGAGACTGTGTCCTCACTGTTCTCAAGCCAGATGCATGACCTTTGGCCATGAGAAATGTATAGAGAAAACCATACATATCTTCCCTGAAGCAGTTAGCTGCTGCAGTGGATAGAGGCTAGGTCTGGAGAGAGTGACTATGATGGGGAGCACTGGTATTTTGGGTCTTGAGCACCCCTAAGCCCCCAAACTTCAGGAACTCCTAAGGAAGCTAAGTATTTGTGATGCTTGTGTTGACAAGCAGGCCAGAACAATCTGACACAGACTAAGTCTGCACTAGATTGAATCTCAGTACCTTCATGGAAGCAAGATGGATCTTAGATACAGAAAGATTGTGGGAGACATCTAGGGATGGTCTGGAGGAGGGGTTTGGAGAGGGTCTTGAGGAGGAGTCTGAGGAGGATCTTGAGGTCAGACTCCAGGAATGAAATTAAGGGTGGGAAATAGCTGAAGGCTACCTGTAGATGACAGACAATGGAGCACTAGTCTAGTTTAAAGGTAACAGATTTGGGTATAGATTTTTTGATAAGATCAAGGATGGGAAGTAGCTGGACAATGGAGGGCTAAGCTAAGTTAAGAGTAATAGGGATTTGGGTCTAGTGATATGAGGGGCTTTTGGCCTCAAGCAAATGCCTCATCAAGTGGGAAGATCAAGGGGGGTCCCAGAACCTAAACCCCATCAGGTAGGCAGTGTGACCTAGGCCTTGTCTTAAATGTAATAGTAAGAATGTCATAGTGCAGTGAACAAGAGTTATCATTTTTAGAGTCATAGGACTTGGGTTCAAAGCTTGATTCTTCTATTAACTACCTGTATGACTTTGGGCAAGTCTCTAACCCTCTTGGGGCCTCATTTTCCTCCTCTGAAAAGTGAGGGAGATGGCCCCTTCCAGTTCTGTCTCTGACCCCATAAGCACAAGCTCTGTTGTCAGAGGCTGCCTTTGTGACCTTGGGCAGTCAGGCCCCTCTCCTCTCTAGTATTCCTTTTTTGAAGTGTAAAAGGGGGAGGCTGAGCCAAGTAAGTACATCCTCATTCAAGGATCCAACTAGCTCTAAAGGTGACAAATAAGAAACAGTTCTTTTCCAGCCTGATTGCAAATTCAGCATCAAGACATTCACTGTGTTACCTTGGTCAAATCACTTAACCTATACATTCTTCAACCATAAAATGGAAATAATTATAGCACCTACTTCCCACCACTGTAGTAAGATTAAAATGAGGTAATATTTTTAAAGTACTTAGCATAGTGCCTGGCATATACTAGGTGTTTATTCCTTTCTCCTCCCATGTTCAGGTTCAATTTTATAGAATCATAGATTCATAAAATTTTAAAATTGAAAGGATTCTGTAAAGTCATCTAGAGAGCAGAGAGCTTGTCTTATTGGTATATAGATTTACTCTACCACTGAGCTGTTATGTTCAGCACATAGTAGTAGCTTAATATTTGTTAAATGAATTGGCAGGTGAATCAAGCCTGATGAGGTCAGGGAAGATAAAATGTTGAGGTATAGGGTTAGGGGTGTGCAAGACTCCAAAATACCAACACACTGGGTCCTACTGAAGAATTTTACTCAAGTCTTCTCTCAGCCAAAGAAAAGCAAAGTTTATTAAAAGTTCATCATCATGGGTAGACTCTTAAGGAGCCTCGGTATCTGTGGGGCTTGTATGGAACAAGTGGCCCAGAATCATCTATCACAGAGTGAGTCTGCACTAGATCATTCTCAGGCCTTCTCTTGGAGGCAAGATGGGGCTGATATACAGAAAGGTTGTGCGAGGGTTTAGGGGTGGTCTAGAGGAGGAGTTTGGGGAGGGTCTTCAGGAGGAGTCAAATGAGGTCAGACTCCAGTGATGAGTGAAGTAGGAAGTAGCTGAAGGCTACCTGGAGATGACAGATAAAGGAGAGATAGGATAGTTTAAGGGTGTATAGATATTTTGGGAGGATCAAGGGTGGGGGCTAGCTGAACAAAGGAGGGCTAGGCTAGTAGCTGAGATGTGGGCTGGAGCCACAATGTAAGGCTTATGTCCTCAGGCAAATGCCTAACCTAGGAAGATTTGAGGAGAGCTCAAGGAAGTTCCCAGAACCTGTACCTCAAGCCCAATTTTGTGCTAAGTTTATGAATCTAAGACATGAATACAATATTTATTAAGGCAGAAAAACAATCCTAGCCCTCAAGCAGCATATATTTTACAATCTCTATGACAAATGATAAAGCAATGTGTGCCTAAATACCTTACTAACTAGAAATTTATCACAGCTGCAATTCATTACTTTTTTCTGACAGTTAACATTTATTAAGTACCTACTATATACGGGGTACTATCCTAAGCACTGCAGATAAAAAGAAAAGCAAAAACAAAAGTCCCTGTTCTCAAGAATCTAATAGTCTAATAGATGAGAGAACATAGAGAGAATTATCTACCAAGATAATATACCTACAGGATAAATTGGGGGTAATTTCTTTCCAGAGGGAAGGTATTAATATTTAAGATTAAAGAGGACTGGGAAAAGTTTCTTATAGGAGGTGGGATTTTAGCTGAGATGACAGAAGCTAGAAGATGTAGGAGGTGGAGATGAGGAAGGGAGAGTATTTGAGACTTGGGTGACAAAGTGAAAATGCTCTGAAGTTAGGAGATAAAAAATGTCACATTTGGGAAAAAGCATGGAGGCCAATGTCACTGTCTCCCAGAGAAAGCAATTGGAGGGTAATAATGTAGTGAGGGAGCAGCTAGGTGGTACACTGGGCTTGCATTTGGGAAGATGCATCTTAATGAGTTCAAATTCAGTCTCAGACACATACTAACTGTGTGACTCCAGGCATGTCACTTAACCTTGTTTGTCTCAGTTCCTTTTCTGTAAAATGGGCTGGAAAAGAAAATGGCAAGCTACTCTATCACTCTTGACAAGAAAACCCCAAGTGGGTCATGAAGAATCAGGCATGACCAACTCAACAACAATAAAATTTGGTATATCAGTAAGGTCCCTAGTTATGAAGAGCTTTGAAAATCACACAGGATTTTATGTTTCATCCTTGAAATAACAGTGAGCTACTGGGGTTTACCAAATAGGTGAGATTGACATTTTAGAATGATAGCTGAGTGGAGGGTAGATTGAAGCAGGGAAAATTTTGAGGATATAGAATTCAGTCAGTAGGCTATTTTAATAATCCGGTCTTGTTGGGATGAGACTTGTACCAGTGTGGTTGTAGAATAAAGGTAGAAAGGAGATTATATGAGACATATTACAAAGTTGGAGAAGACATAACTTGACCAATGTTTGAATAGAGAGATGTGAGAAATCAAGGAGACAGGGATGATGTCTAAAATGCAAACCAAGATGATGGGGATTATTATGGCACCGTTGGTAATAATTGGGCACATAGGGGAGGGTTTGGAAAGAAAAATAATGAATTCAGATATGGAAACGTTGATTTAAGATTACTGGGATACCTGGTTCAAGATGTTTAAAAGGAAGGTGGAAATGTATTCAAGAGTGGAAGTCAAGAGGGGTTAGGGCTGGATAGGTAGTTCTGACATTGTTTTCCATAAAGATGATAGTTGAGTTACAATTATGGGGAAGTTCATTCTTATATTGAAGTTTGCCTCTCTGAAACTTCAATCAATTGGTTGAAGTTCTCCTTTTTGGAACTATAAAAAGCAATTCTAATAATTCTTCCTTGAGAAAACACTTTGAATATATCAAGATAACTGTCTTTATGGCCTTTGCTACTAATTTCTACTATTTAGTGTCATGTGACACAAAGTGCTTTCAGGAATACAGCACAAAATACATCTTTTACAACAAATTTATGATAAAGATTGATGGTAAAAATGACAAAGATAAGTAGTTCAAACAAATTTAGCTTTGTGGGAATGCAAAATTAATTAATGGATTGACTTTTACTGAATACTACTAAGGGGAGGAAGGATGTAATATGCTTTTGCTGTCCTTTACATTCTAGTGCCTTGTGTAAATTCCTACCCACTCTGCTCTAGATATAGGGCTTGTCTATTTTTAAATTTTCCTTTTTCTCCTTGCTAAACATTACCCCATTTCCCCATCTTGTTCTTCTATAAAATTACCCAGTTGCAGAATATTCTTCACAAGCAAGAGTAAATGTGAATGTATCTTTGTCTATGTGTTACATCTCTCTATGGCTGTTCAAGGAGAAGACATTCTTTTCTCTGTACTTATTCCCATGGAGGAGAATAATCTTTAAAAAGTCACTGTATGTTTTGTTCACTTCATTTGGAGGATACTGATATTTTACTATGTTTGGAATCAATGAATGTGGATGGTCACTGTGGAACCATTATTCTTTCCCTCACTCATCCCAAGTGAAATCTGTCCTCCAATTAGTATTTACAGCCATACCAAATTGGTTGATATTAAGAAATAAGGGCTCTGCTGTCTACTGAAGTCTTGTCCTATTGCTTCATTGGGAGAGTGATTCTAGCTAAAATCCTAGAAGGCTTTGTCTGTGGAATAGTATTAATCCTGGTAGGGTTTATCCAACTGGAAAGGCTGCAAATACAAGGCTAGCAATTGATTATATATCTGTTATTACAGGACCAGCCCAGATAACATTAAAGAGTTTAATAACCATCTGGGTTACAGGATGACTAATTTTATTCAGCTATAGTAATTGAATGCCATCTCCTGAGTTATACAAGGGTTATGACCTGTGTTGGTCAAGGAATACCAAGGCCAAAAATATTACAAATCTTTGACACAGTAAATTCTATACAGTTGTTGAACTTATATTCAATAATTTTAACAACTTAAAAAAATAGACAATTAAAGTGTACAAAAATTAAATGTTAGTATAAAAAAGTCTTCAATTTGCTATTCAGAAATAACTGACTATATATCCCTTGAAATATATTGGCTTTTAAAAGTAAAATGATGGAAATTAATCATACAACATTAATAGGAAGATTAAAATTTGAATTAGTATATTATTGACATTTAAGCTATTGAATTATTGAAATTCAAAAAAATGGGGTAGCTAGGAGGCACAATAGAGTCAGAAGGACATGAGTTCAAATCTGGCTTTGGACACTTGTCATTTACTAGCTGTGTGTAGCACTAACACAATATTCACAGCATGGATGGTGACTGTAAATACACTGGCATAATTCTCAGTTGCAAGATATAACAGACTTTCATATAGAAGCCAGAAGCAAAACATTTATTCATTCACCAGAAAACCAAATCCCAACCCCAGGAAACTGAATCCATCATAGCATCATAGAAGTTAGTACACCATTACACAGCAAAAAGTCACATAATTCTTTAGCCTTCCCACAAACCATCACTCACAAGTCTAGCTGTGTCCCTGGGTACTTACTCTTCCTCCAACTTTCTAGCTGCTCTGACTCCCAGCTTCCTGTGGAAGCTTCGTTGACACTTCAGTAAACTCTTTTCACCCCAGGCTCCTTATGATTTGTAGCAGCAAGCACCCCAACATCCCCAGGGTGGCTGCCAACACAGGTTCTTAGATCTGCTTTTCTAAAGGAAAGCAACTCAAAATGGGTTAACAAGCTTACTTTAATCAATCAAACATATATTATTTACCTAATTCAGGGGGAAAAGGTCAGCACCCCGAACTTCAAAGTATACAGACAGAACTTACAAGACAGAGAAACAAACAGAACAAGCAGACAGGTTTCCAAACTGTCCATCCATTACATCAATACCAAATCACAGTTACCAGAGAGGGATGCATCAATATCTGGGTTTTCAAAGCCAAGGGGCTCTCAATGGCTGCCCAGAGTCTCATCTGGTCAAATCACACAACACTTCTCAAAGTGAGCCCCAAAGCAAAGCCTCCCATCAGGGTTTATATAGCCTTCTCCTGGGTCAGAAAGTGTAACAACCCTCTTGCCCAATCACACAGCATCAAGGTGTAGGTATTCCTGAAAACCAACCCTCCTGCCACAGGCTCCATGTGACCACATTCAGCCTATTAGCGGGCGGAGTATATTTCAAATCAAGGAAGGTTCACAGAGTGTCTTAAGACTATCAAAGGCCCTAGGGGCAGGGAAGATTTTAAAATTTCCATTTCCATTACATGATTACATTCAAATCAGGGAAGATCTTCAAATTCCCTTAGGCTTATTAAGGGGCCTCAGAGTTCTTCAAATTCCCATTGCCATTACACTGTGTGACCCTGGGCAAGTCATTTAACCCCTATTACCTCACAAAATACTGAAAACAACAAATCTCCCTCCCCAAACAAAAACAAACAAAAAAGAAATTAAAAGATTGCATTTTCATTTTATATCTATACTTTTAAATAGCTATATTAAAATCAATGAAATACGTCCACATATCAGAAATAATAGTTAATCGTATGTTTTTTGATTAACTCCTAGTGAAAAATAATAGTGCTTTACAATCTGCAAAGAGTTTTAGATACATTATCTCATTTCATGCTCATAACAATCCTAGGAGGTAAGGGCTAAAGTTATTATCCCATTTTAGAGATTAGCAAATGAGGCCTGAAAAAACTGCCCTGCGCAGGAGGACCCAACTAGCCAGTGCCTGTGTGAATTGAACCTAAGCTTTCCTTATTACAATCCTGGTACTTTATGAACTGTGGCATTCTACCTCTTAAAATACATATACATTTTCAGTTTCTAATTCAAAAAGCATTTTAAGTATTTGTCAGGTATCATGCTGAATATTATGGATGCAAATATGAACAAAATCATTTTTGCTACCAGGGAGCAGGCAATCTAAGGGGGAGGGGTATAGCTATATGGATAAGTAGTTATGTAATATATACATGTTGTATTTTTGCCCATACCTCCTGAAGGAGTCACCTAGGAGATTAGGAGAGTGGAGATGGAAATTTGCTGGTTTGAGCAGAAAATTCCCAATATCCCAATCCTTGATCCCACCCCAGGGAAGTTTTTCCTGCCTTTGGATTTAGCAGAGGGGCTGAATTTGATCTATAGGCTTGCCTTTCCCTCTTTTGAACTTGGAAAATGAAGGAGACAAACTGAGAAATGGGCAGAATCAACAAAGAAGATCAGATGTAGGAATACCAAAGCAAAGGCAATGTGGAATAATCATGCATTAACAAAAAAACAAACAAAAAAACAACACAGAAATAAAACCCTCACATACCAGGAGATCTTGTTCAGTTGTTTTTCAGTCATTTTTGCCATTTCCTTCTCTAGCTCATTTTAATAGATGAGGAACTGACATGATTAAATGACTTGCCCAGGGTTGCAAAGCTAGTAAGTGTATGCAGCCAGATTTGAACTCAGGTAGATGAGTCTTCTTGACTCCAGGCCTGATGTTATTCACTGTACCACCTTGCTTTCCATTGGTGGATCTTACACTGTGAAAATCCATTCAGTTTAGGGGCCAGAGATCTTCATCTTTCTGCCTTCCCTCACCTACCACTTCCATTTCCCTCTTTTTTTCTTGAGAAGGTCAGTGCCTACTTTTTAGAGCAATGCTTTTTCAGTGCTTGGGAGCCATTTGCCTTTGTTTCAAAAATTCACCTTTATTTGTTAAATGAGTAAATGTGAGAAGGCTGTTTGTCAACAAAATGCTAAGCAGTGTGTGCTCTTGACTGGATAAAGTGTTAAGATGGGGCAATTCAGAACAGCCTGGAAGGCAAGAGATATTTAAAGCTACTGTATTTGCAAGAGTGAGATATCTGCTTGGGGGCTTGGAAATAGAGGTAAGGGTTTTTGTTTTTTTTTTTTTTTTGAACTTCACAGGGCAGAAAGAAAAGATTCACCTGAGTTTTCTCTGGGCAAATGAGTCAGCAAGAGTAGATAGGCAGCTAATGGGCTGGGTACTGAGGTAGGCATTTGGTATTACCATGGCCTGCTTTGAAAGGAAAATGACTCACCCAGAGGGGAAGATCGCCAAAGTATTGAGCAGAGGAAAATCGGTGCTCCCAAGGCAAGTAGACCATACCCTCACTAGTGGGGACTTGGAAGAGTGTCTGATATCCCTTACCAAATGAACATAGAAATCACTACTGCTACAAGCCAGAGATTATCTAAGGATTTTTTTTTCTTTTTGAATGTTTTTCTTTGATCTTTTGAAATTTTGAATATTATTTTTGTTCTTACTATTTTTTTCTAGAGTTATTTTTCCCCCAGCATTATTGCTATAAGTATTGGAGGAACCATCTCCCTGTAAATTTTATTTGAAAAATATTTTACTTTATTTAATTTTGCCTTTAATTTTGAGTTTTCTGCCAAATTTAGCTCAACCTTTCTTGCTTTTTTTTTTTTTTTTGTAAAAATGGTATGGGGTGAAATTTTATACTTTGAATTCAGTATTTTTGTAGAAGGATTTTGTTCCTTTGTTACTCAAGTTTTGCAGCCTTTAAAAATTCATGTCTAGTTGCGGCGCAGCTTCCTTTTCTATTTTGCGGCGGCCTGCAACATGCCTTCCCGACTAAGGAAGATGCGGAAGCTCCGCGGGCACGTCAGCCACGGCCACGGGCGCATCGGCAAGCACCGCAAGCACCCCAAGAACCCCGGAGGCCGCAGGAATGCAGGAGGGCTGCACCATCACCGGATCAACTTCGACAAATATCATCCAGGTTATTTTGGTAAAGTGGGTATGAGGCATTACCACTTGAAGAAAAACCAAAGCTACTGCCCGACTGTCAACCTTGATAAGCTATGGACACTGGTCAGTGAGCAGACCAGGATTAATGCTGCCAAAAACAAGGAGGGCCTTGACCCAATCATTGATGTTGTGCGGTCGGGCTACTACAAAGTCCTAGGAAAAGGGAAACTCCCCAAACAGCCAGTCATCCTGAAGGCAAAGTTCTTCAGCAGACGAGCAGAGGAAAAAATCAAGGGTGTTGGTGGAGCTTGTGTCCTCGTGGCATAAAAATCCAATGTTATCAAATAAAGATGACTTTATTATTAAAAAAAATTCATGTCTCTATTTTGGTTTTCTTCAATATTGATTTAATTTTTGTTTTACATTTTTTCCTCTAGAATCCTATGGGTATTTCTTTTCATCACTTTTCATGTTTTGTATTCCTGTGACAAAAATAAATGCCTGCTTTTCCATGCTCCTAATTTAATTGTTCAAGAATTTGCTGAATACTATACACAGTCATTGAAAGGACTAGAATTTGATGAATGAATGACAAAGATAATCCATATAGGAGATATTTCGAAGGAAGCCTGAAGTTCCATAAAGTAAGTATTCATTAAGTACCTCTTATGTGTTAGGGACTAGGCAAAACACTTTAGTCAGCACAATTACCCAAATTCAATTTATTCAAAATATTAACACGATATTGCATGAATCATGTCACAAGTTGATACTCCAAATCTTCACACCATGATCATCTTTGTAGACTCTGTTGTAACCCAAAGAAGGTCAGACTAGTTGAGAAGAGTTGTAATGGGAATCTGAAGATCTTCCATGCCCTTTGGCCCCTTGAAAGGCTTAAGTGAATCTGAGAACTATCCCCTGATTTGAAAATATACTCTGCCCCCTAATAGGCCGAATGTGGTCATATGGAGCCTATGGTGGGAGGCTTGTTTTTCTGGAATGTCCATACCATGTTACTTTGTGATTGGGCAGTGGGTCAAGATGGTTGTGATATTCTCTGACGTAGGAGGAGAAGGCTGTATATACCCTGATGTGAGGTTTTGCTTTGGGGCTCACTTTGGGAAGAGTTGTGTAATTTGACCAAATGAGACTCTGGGCAGCCATTGAGACCCTTGTCTCCCCCCCCCCCCCACGCCCCCCCACGCCCTCACCTCTCCCAGTCCCAGCTTTGAAAACCCAGATGTTGGTGCTTCCCTCTCTGGTAACTAACTAGGTATAGATATAATGTTCAGAAAGCTGGAAGTCTGCTGAATTGTGTTATTTTCTGTTGTAACTCCTATTTATATTCTCTGAAGTTCAGGGTGCTGACATTTTCCCCTGAACTAGGTAAATGATATATGTTTGATTAAAGTAAGATTGTAGGCCATTTTGAGTTGCTTTCCTTTAGAAAAGCTGATCTAAGAACCTGTGCTTGTAGCCGTCCTGAGTATGCTAGGAAGCACCCTAGCTGCTATAAGAGGGAACCTAGAGGCAATATCTTTTCTACATCCATACATTTCTATAGATATACATTCTAATGAATAGCTTAGAACTTAAGCTGATGTTCATATTATAGAGAAACCCTTAAGGGAATACTGATCATGTTTTGATTTAGGAATATGACTGATTATGACCATGGCTATCATTTATACAGTACCTACTTTGTGCTGGGCATTATGCTAAGCATTTGACAAATATGACCTCATTTTGTCTTCATGATAATTCTGGAAAGTAGGTCCTATTATTTTTCCCATTTTGCAATTGAAAAAACTGAGACAAGCAAGTTAAATATTTTGCTCAGTGTCACGCAGCTACTGAATACCTGAGGAAAAAAATTTGAACTTCCTGACTCCATGCTTGGTGCTCTATCCAATGTACCACCTAGCTGTCAATGATGAGTTCACACCAACATCTTGCTCTGGTACAGGCACAGATAGCTAAGCTGGTCACAAGAAAGCTAGGTATATTCAACCTAACTTAAGCTACTATAGGGGAAACTGAATAAGTTGTTAAACATGTAGCCAGTTAGCAAAATTAATGTTTGATCATGTAATTTGTTCTTGAATATATTCATTAACATACATCTTAATCACTCTGAATTTTGAATATGCTTACATTTTATAGTTGTTTTGTTAATGCTGATATGCTAGTATCATGCATATATACTGATTTGCATAATCACTGATCCACAGGCCTGCTGATGTTACTGCTTTGTTTTGCTCCTATGTTTATTTGTGTTGCATAAATATGCTTGAACTGATGTGCACATAAGTTAGCTTTGTATTAATACAGCAAGCATTTATAAAGTACTTACAGTGTGCTGGCACTGGGCTAAGCTCTGGGGAACATACATGTGCGTGCCTTCAGACATACACATGCAAACTCCCTGTCCTCTTGAGGGACATACATTCTAATGAATACTGATACTGTAAAAGCCTATTAAAGTGATAATTTATACTCTGCTATACCAAGTATATGAACTGCTGATATAAACTTGTGAATGTCATTCTGCAATTATTATCTTGGGTACTATGTTAATTCTTGTTCAATTAAGTGTTGGGGTTTGTTTTGATGTTGTGACATATTCAAAGATTTCAAGTATGCTATGGTTAACTTTTCAAGGGACTGCAATATTTGTGACCCCATTGAAGAAAGCAGTGTGGCCTTGATCACACCTTCTGAAAAAGGTCAGAAAGCTAGAGACAGACAACTGCTAGTTTGTATAGGAATTCCCAACTGTCTTCTACTCCTTCCTCTAAGAATTTTGCTATGACCTTGGGATTGGTAAAGATTATTGACTTTGGGGGGTGGCTAGGTGGTGCAATGAATAGAGCATTGGGCCTGGAGTTGCAAGGATCTGAGTTCAAATCCAGCCTCAGACACTTAACACTTGCTAGCCCTGTGACCTTGGGCGAGGCACTTAACCCCAATTGCCCCCTCCAAAAATAAAATAAAAAAAGATTATTGACTTTGTCTGACAAGTTTGACCTCTTTGACTACTAGTATTGGGGGGAAAGAGGAGTGGGTGAAAGGACTCCAGAGTGAAGTGTGAAAAAATTATGCATGAGAATTAGAAGCTTGGTTCATTTTCTTTTTCTGTGTGCTTTTGAAATGTTTACCTTTGTTTTAAAAGTTTACTTTATGGGGCTGCTAGGTAGTGCAGTGAGTAGAGTGTGGGCTCTGGAGTCAGAGGGACCTGAGTTCAGATCTGGCCTCAGAAACTTAACACACACAAACAAAAGAACCTAGCCATGTGACCTTGGGCAAGTTACTTAACCCCAATTGCCCTCCAAAAAGCAAAAAAAAAAAAAAAAAGTTTACTTTATGTCTTAAACTGATAAGTATGGAAAAGCTGCTAATAAGTTGTTAAATAATTCATGCTAGTATTTAGAAATGCTATTCTTTAAAAATAAGAAATATTATGAGAAATGCTATTTAGCTTTTAAAGGGGATAATTTTCAATGGCAATAATTTTGAGGGAATTGTGGGTGAAGAAATAATGAGACTCTAGAGTATCAAACTTTCGTTGGGGTTTATAGAGTTCACTAGCAATGGAAGCCCACCTGCATGGGCAGAGAGTCCCTGAAGTTTACATGGGGCTTGTATAGACTTAAACTCCAAAGGAGGGGGAAGACTTCAGGCAAAAGGAGATGGGAGGAGATGTCACAAGAGTTGGCCTATTAGGTACAATACCCAGACCTGAATGTCTAAGCTGATTCCTGAAATCAGGGAACATTTGAAGTCTCCCTGAACATTTATCACACAGGATGTTCTTGTGGAGGGGTTGTTGGAGTGGGGAGCATGGCAAGGAGGGCCTTCAGTTGGTGAGCTTATGATTAAGACAAGATGGAGGGAGCTATGCCCAGTTCATCAGGATGAAGGGAGTTGTGCTCAGTTTGTGATCCACAGAATATCAATTTAAAACTCTTCCATTTGCCAGAGAGATATCAGCCTCAGGGGCTGAGAGTTAAGAGAATTATTGATTTATTTTTTTAACTTCTCAGGGCAAAAAGAATGTTTATCTGGGGTTTTTCTAGGCAAAAGAATAAGCAACAGTGATATGATGACATATTTGCCATTATCACACTTTGGTTTGAAAAGAAAATAACTCCCTTGGGGTGGCTAGGTGGCACATGAATAGAGCACCAGCCCTGGAATCAGGAGGACCTGAGTTCAAATCCAGCCTCAGACACTAAATAGTTACTAGCCATGTGACATTGGGCAAGTCACTTAATCCCAACTGCCCTGCCTTACCCCCTCCAAAAAAAAAATCACTCCCCTAGAAAGGAAGATTGCCAAGGGAACGACTAGAAGAAAAGCTGTATCCCAGGAGGAGTAGAATGTCCTGAGACTGGTAGGGGAGAGAAAGGGTGAAGACTGTCCTGTCTACCTTTTCACCAGCTTAGCAGAGCAAACACCTCATTCATGGTAAGTTTGAGAAAGGAAGCACCAGCAATTTCAGTTCTCAATAGCTACACAACGAATTTAGAGTTCAAAGAAGTCTTCCAAATAAGCTCATTCTTATTACTTAACTAGGCTCTAGGGAGATGAACTAATTTACATGAAGTCAAATGACTTTTTTATATTTGACATGATCAGGAATAAAACACAACCCTCCAACTTTTCTGGATTTCATATCTGAAAATCAGGTTTAGCTAATACCTCTTTAGGTTCCTTCTCACCCCACCTCCCTCATTTCCACAGTTTAACTTCGACCATCTCTCAAATGATCTTATCATTTCTAGTACTATTGCTATTAACCTGAGTCTATCTCAACTTCTTTCTTGGGTATTTACAATGGTATCCTAAAAAGTTTTCATATGCCCTTTATTTTCAAATCTCTCTTAACACTTTCACTTCATATTTTGATGTCACAGTAATATTAGAGATTCATAATTTTGACTATGTAAATCCCTTAGTTAATGGTTCTTTGCTATCCACCAGATAATCTCCAGACTCCTTAGCCAGGTGTACAACATTCAATTACTCTATTTCATGACTCCAGAAAAGCAGGACTACTCATCATTCCTTAAATTTGATATACCTTTTGTGACTTTTCTTACAAATTATCCTTCACTTGGAATGTCTTCCCTTATTGCTCTACTTTCTTTTGTTGAAATTTTAGTCATTCTTTGAGCCCACATTCCTCAAGAAAGGACTCCCTTCATCCCCCTAGTAAAAGCAATACCATTGCTCTGTTTTTGAGCACTTGTTTGTGTCTTGTAATTGTGTGTGTGTGTGTGTGTGTGTGTGTGTGCATGCGCGTCTATGTATGGCTTCTTTTATTTATTTATTTTTAGTTTTAAACATTCACTTCTATAAGATTTTGAGTTCTAAATTTTTCCCCCCCTCTCTCCCTTCTCCCTCCCCCAAGATGGCATACTATCTAATATAGTCTATATATGTACAATCATATTAGACATGTTTCCACATTAGTCATGTTGTAAAGAATTAGAACCAAAGGGGGAAAACCATGAGAGAAAAAAAGAAAAAAAAATCAGAGAAAATAGTATGCTCTGAACTGCATTCCCTTCATAGTTCTTTTTCTGGATGTGGATAGTATTTTCCATCATGAGTCTATTAGTGTTTTCTTAGATCCTTGCATTGCTGAGAAGACCTAAGTCTATCAAAGTTGGTCATTGCACAATGTTACTGTTGCTGTGTACAATGTAATCCTGGTTCAGCTCACTTCACTCAGCATCAGTTCATGCAAGTCTTTCCAGATTTTTCTGTCTGCCTGCCCATTATTTCTTATGGAATAATAATATTCCATTATATTAATATACTGCAACTTGTTTAGTCATTCCCCATTTGATGGGCATACCTTCAATTTCCAATTCTTTGCAATAAAAAATAGCTACTATAAATATTTTTGTACAAGTAGGTCTTTTCCTGAATTTTATGATCTTTTTGGGATATAGACCTAGAAATGTTATTTCTGGATCAAAGAGTATGCACAGTTTTGTAGTCCTTTGGTCATAGTTCCAAATTGCTGTCTAGAATGGTTCGATGAGTTCACATCCACCAACAATGAGTGAGGGCTCCAATTTTGCCACATCTTCTCCAACACCCATCATTTTCCCTTTTTTCATTAGTCAATCTGATAGGTGTGAGGTGGTACTTCAGAGTAGTATTAATTTACATTTCTCTAATCAATAGTGATTTAGAGCATTTTTTCATATGACTATATATAGCCTTAATTTCTTCATCTGAAAACTGCCTGCTCATATCCTCTGAGCTTTTATCAATTAAGGAATGACTTGTATTTTTATAAATTTTACTCAATTCTCTCAATAGTTTAGAAAAAAACCCTTTATCAGAGACACTGACTGTAAAATTATTTCTAATCTTTCTGCTCTCCTAATCTTGGTTCCATTGGCTTAGTTTGTGCAAAAAATAATTTATTGGGTTAAAAATTATCCATTTTGCATTTCATAATGTTCTCTCTCTTTTTTAGTAATAAATTCTTCCCTTCTCCATAGATCTGACAAGTAAACTATTCCTTGATCACCTAATTTGATTATAGTATCACCCTTCATTTCTAAATTATGTACCCATTTTGACTTTATCTTTGTATAGGGTGTAAGATGTTGGACTGTCCCAGCAATACCACTTCTAGGTTTGTATCCCAAAGAGATCATAGAAGTGGGAGGAAGACCCACATGTACAAAAATATATATAGCAGCTCCTTTAGTGGTGGCAAAGAATTGGAGATGAAGTAGATGCCCATCAATTGGGGAAAGGAAAAACAAGTTGTGGTATATGAATGTAATGGAATATTATAAGAAATGAGGAGCAGATGGACTTCATATTTACCTGGAGAGGCTTATATGAACTGATGCTGAGTGAGAAGAGCAGAACCAGGAGAAATCTGTACACAATTACAGATACAATGTTTGTTTGATGACCACTTTGATAGACTGGACTCTTCTCAGCAATGCAGGGTTATAAGTCAACTCCAAAAGACTCATGATAGAGAGGGATGTTTACATTTGTTATGGGAATGGGAATTTAAGATCTTCCTTGCCCCTTGGCTAGGCTTAAGTGACTCTGAGAACCTTCCTTGATTTGAAAATATACTCTGCCCCCTACTAGGCTGAATGTGGTCACCTGGAGCCTGTGTCGGGAGGCTTATTTTTCAGGAATGCCCATGCCTTGGTGCTTTGTGATTGGGGAATGGGTCATGAGGGTTGTGACATTCTCTGAGCCAGGAGAAGGCTATATATACCCTGATGTGAGATTTTGTTTGGGGGCTCACTTTGAGAAGAGTTGTATAATTTGACCAGATGAGACTCTGGGCAGCTGTTGAGCCCCCTGGTTTTGAAAACTCAGATGGTGGTTCTTCCCTCTCTGGTAACTGACTAGGTATGGATGTATTTGTAGGACAATTGGAAGCCTGTCTGCTGATTTGTTTCTGTCCATATTTTTTGTCTGCTTGTAACCTCTGTATTTTCTGAACTTCAGGGTGCTGATCTTTTCCCTTGAACTAGGTAAATGACACATGTTTGATTAAAGCAAGATTGTTAAGCCATTTTGAGTTGCTTTCCTTTAGAAAAGCACGTGTAAGAACCTGTGTTGACAGCTACCCTGGGGATGCTAATGTGCTTGCTGCTACTATATTCACAGAAAGAACTAGAAAGAACAGAGTTTGAATGCAGATTGAAGCAAATTACCTGCTCCCTTTCTTTTTCTTGTTTGGTTTTGTTTCCTCTTTCCCTTTGTTCATTCCATTTGTTTTTCTTTATAACCTCACTAATGTCTAATATGGAAGTATTTACAGATCCTAAACTTGATTGCAGGCCACCATGGTGGTGGGGGAGAAGAAGGAGAAAATTTGAAACTCAAGGGATTGTGGAACTGAATTTTGTAAATGGAAAGTAAACAAACAAATTAATAAAAACAATAAAAAAATAAATGTTGGTCTATGCCTAGTTTTTACCTTGGTATTTTCTAGTTTTCCCAGGAGTTTTTGTCAAATAGGGGGTTCTTATCCCAGAAGCTGGAGTCAGTAGATTATTATATTCATTCACTACTGTGACTTGTATTAATTTATTCAACTGATCCAACACTCTATTTCTTAGTCAGTACCAAGTAGTTTTAATGATTGCTGCTTTATAATACAGTTTTAGATCTGATATTCCTAGGTTACCATCTCTTGCATTTCTTTCATTATTTCCCTTGATATTCTTAACCTTTTATTCTTTTAGAGGAATTTAGTTATTTTTTTCTAGCTCTATAAAATACATTTTTTGGTAGTTTGATTGGCATGGAACTGAATAAGTAAATTAATTTAAGTAGGATTGTCATTTTTATTATATTAGCTTGGCCTACCCATGAGAAACTGAAAATTTTCCAATTATTTAGATCTGACTTTATTTCTTTGAAAAATGGTTAATAATTGTGCTCATATAGTTCTTAAGTTTGTCTTGGCAGGTAAGACTCCTGAATATTTTATATTGTCTACAGATACTTTAAATGGAATTTCTTTTTGCATCTCTTGCTGTATAGACATGCCAATGACTTTTGTGGGTTATTTAATATCCTGCAACTTTGCTAAAGTTGTTAATTATTTGAATTAGGTTTTTTCACTTTATTCTCTAGGAATCTCTAAGTACACCATCCTATCTCTGCAAAGAGGGATGGCTTTGCTTCTTCATTGCCTATTCTAATTCCTTCTATTTCTTTTCCTTCTCTTATTGATAAAGCTAACATTTCTAGAACAATATTTAATAGCAGTGGTGATAATGGACATCCTTATTTCACCCCTGATATTATTGGAAATGCTTTTAGCTTATCCCCTTTGCATGTAATGCTTGCTGGTAGCTTTAGGTAGATACTACTTATCATTTTAATAAAAACTCCATTTATTCCTATGCTCTCTCATGTGCTTCATAGAAATGGGTATTACATTTTGTCAAAAGTTTTTTCTGCATCTATTGAGGTAATCAGATGATTTCTATTAATTTTGTTATTGATGTGCCCAATTATGCTAATAATCTTCCTAATATTGAATAAGTCCTACATTCCTGGTATAAAACCCATCTTGTCATAATGTATTATTCTCACAATAAGTTGCTGTAATCTCTTTGCTAATATTCATTTCATTTTTTTGCATCTTCATTCACTAGGGAAATTGGTCTATAATTTTCTTTCTCTGTTTTGACTCTTTCTGGTTTAGGTATCAGTACCACATTTACATTATTAAAAGAATTTTGTAGGCCTTCTTTGCCTATTTTTCCAAATAATTTCTATAATACTAGAATTAATTGTTCTTTAAATGTTTAAATTTGTGAATCCATATGGCACAGGAGAATTTTTCTTAGGGAGTCCATTGATAGTTTGTTCAATTTCTTGTTTCTGAAATGGATTTTTTAAAGTATTTTATTTCTTCTTCTGTTAATCTGGGCAATTTATATTTTTGGTAAATTCTCATAAGATTCTCAGACATATTGGCATAAATTGGGCAGAATAGCTCCTAAAATGCATGGTTTCTATTAGATTGTAAATTCCATGAATTGATAGGCTGTCTTTTGTTTATCTTTGCATTTCACTCAGTCCTTATTACTGTTATATAACCATAGTTGATAAACCCTAGTTTTTGTTGAGTTGTATTAGTTAATTGCTTTATCAACTCTAATGGTAAAAGAGAAAATCTTCCAATTAAGTGTCGGAGTTTTAAAAGCAGAGAATTTTCCTTATGTGCCCCATGGAAAAATTATATCACATCACATCACTTACTGGATTATTATAATAATTGACAAATATAATTACTTATAACTGTAAAATCACTTGTAATTTGGGGAAGATTATATCCTCATTTTAAATATATGTGATTTAGACTACATCCCCACTTCCTCCCCTCTATGGTCTGGTAACTGACCTGCTTGCAGTTCTTTGAATAAGACATTGTATCTCTGGTTTTACATGCCTCTACATTAGTTGTCCTCCATGTCTAGAAAGTTCTCTCTTCTTACATCTCACTAAGGTGTCCTTTAAGACTTCATTAAAATTGACTTCTTTTAAGTCTTATCTTAAATCCCTTCTTTAAGTGACATTTCCTGGTGTCTCATAATCCCTTGTGCCTTCCCTCTATCATTGGTTTCCATCTTTTCTGTATATATCTTGTTTACTCATAGTTCTTTGCATATTATCTCTTGCATTATGATGCAAGATCCTTGAGGATAGAAATTGTTTATTTATTTCTTTTATTTGTGTAATAGGGATCTAGAATATACTCAGATTTACATTAGCTTCCTTGGTTGTTGAAACTTCCCCACATGGAAAACCTGGGAGGCTCTCACTCATATTTAGCACTGTGTTGGTTACATAGTGAATTCCTAATAAATTCTTGTTGACTGACCCCATCAGTAAACCATGTCTAGCACTTCATGCTTTTGGAGATAATTGGTAAAGCCCAAGTACTTGAGATTTAGCTATACTGGTGCCCTCATTCTGGTTGTCAAGATTTATAATGATTCTGTCTATTGTCTTTATGTTGAGCTTGAATGGAACAGATGGGGTTTTTTATGCTTAGTTCTTGGCTCTTAAATTAATCTCTTGATTCTGATGAAGCATGGTTTTTATCAATCCCAGGATAGAGCACATAATCTACATCTTTCAACCAGTCTACTCAGCTGGGTGAAAATTCAATTTAAAATGCTTTCAGGATCTGTTTTATGAAATTATGCCCCTAATGCCTCATGGGGATTGTGTTAGAGTGACTGAATCGTGAAGTCCTCTGAGTTCTTAGCAAGGAAAGAGGGGGGGAAAGTTAAGTTCAAAACATTATTATTTACAAGCCCAGCAAGGAATAATAAATCTGAACTTGACATGGATTCTACTTTTCTTAAGGCTGTTGACTATTGTGCAATGCACAACTGCAACTCTCCATTTTCAGCATGTTGTCAGCTGGCTTATTTTTGGTCACCTGCAGGGGAAATCCTCAACAACACAGCCTTTGAAATAGTACATTTTGCTCTTAGCTTCTTAAGATAATGGAAGAGAAGAGTCAGCTTTGCTGTGGCTTTAACCATGTCTTTTCATTTCTTTTTTCTTTTCTCTTTTTAAAGAGATGAATGTGAGATTGCAAGTGGAGCTTGGGGACTTTTTACTATCCATACTTTTACTATCCATTACTATCCATAATGGAACCAACAAGCTGAAAAGACATACTCAGTACAACCTTGGTCCAAATTCTTTAGAAAACTAATTCCATGTTATGTTAAGGTGGAAAATAATTTTTAATGTTCTAGTTAGACTGTTAAGTATTAGTTTCATCCTCTATCACGCAAGTCTTAAACATTGATTTGGAATCAGATTATCTGGGTCCTAATCTTTGCCTTCTCACTTATTACCTGTTTGGCCTTTGGAAAGTCACTTAGCCTCTTTGGTCTCAGTTTCCTCATCTATAAAATTATGGGGTTGGATTAAATGTCCTATAAGACTTCTCCAGATTCAATCTATGATCCTACATGATCCTATGATCCTGAAATTAAGGTGCAATGGCAATTTTTATCCAAAGCACTAGGTCTAATAATTATTTCATTTGGTATATAGCTATGAATACGTCCACATCTCACCATGAACTTCATTAGGGTCAGCTCTACAAATAGGTATGATAGATTGCCACCTTCAGGTCCTTGGGTGCCTGAAGCTTTTCCAGTGTACCCAACTGAAATATCTCCCTTGATCTTCCCAGCTAACTTGGATCACTGTTCTTCAAGCTATTCAGAAGACTTCATTCATGCTTCCCCTAGATATTTATGCACTAATTTATATTTTGAGCTACATTTTCAGGCATGTGTCATTTACTTTCATGATGTCTATCTAGCCAATTGGGCCTTCTTCTTCTTTCTTACTCATGACTCTTCATCTTGCCTATATTCTTGTCTTTGTATGTACTTTTCTCAGTGCCTGGAATTCATTCCGTTCTCACATATACCTTCTTAGAATCTCTTATTTCCTTCAAAACTAGCTCAAATAAAAGTAGTTAATAAATATTTATTAAGTGCCTACTATGTGCTAGGCTTTGTGCTAAGCACTGGAGTATAACCACCATACACATGAGACCTTTCCTGATCCTGTCCTTTTCTCTCCTTCCCTTAGAAGGGATATACACAGAAAATTCTTCTGTATATATTCTGAGTATACATACATATACATCTATTGTCTTTAGAATAGAATGTAAAGAAGGCAGAGACAATGTGTTTTTTTGTGTTTGTACATCCTAGCATAATGATGGGCATATAATAGATGCATCATTAATAGTTGACTGATTATTTTTTCACTACTAGATTATACGTTTTAGGAAATCAAGAATGTTGTCTTATTTCTTGCTATATTTTCTCCAGTACCTGGTGTAGTGTTCTCTTAAGGTATAGATAATTGATTCAAATTTTATTTGACTTAGATTCATTTTTTCATGCTATGAATTCTATAATGAACTTTCAGGTTATGTGACCAGCAAGATGGAGGACAAGACATTTTCTCTCATGCCCACGACTTCTCAAATCTCTACAAAACATAAGTTAGGTACCAAAGACAAAGCAACTTCAGTTGCCTTGTGGTCTAAGACACACAGAATCCAAAATAAGGTTAAAACAGTGGCAGTAGCAGCAGTAGCAACAGCAGCAGCAATAACTATGAACTGAGGCCTACCCTGAGCTTAAATAGCACTCTCTCCTTTATCACCTACCATATTACCCACAGCAAGGCTGCACTACTTCCACTAAAGACTTTGCAAACCGGCTTGGAACAAAATTCAAATGGAACAAAACACCCCTATTTCTACTAATGTGTAGATCTATACTCCCCTTTGCAAAAAGTTGCTTGCACTATGACAGACAGTGCTTAAGCAGTGCTCTAGGCAGTAGGAGATCCCTGGGGCATGACAGAAAATGCAGCAGTGATAAAAGCATTCTGTGCTACAAAAGCACTCTACTGGAGAGCAGAACAACAGAAGAAAAGGGGCAGTATATGTGTTTGGGCTTGAAATAGATCTCAAGCCCATACTCCTTTCTCTCTGAGCTATGGATATCCAAACTACAGAAATCAATCCTGTAGCATCAGCTTGGAAGCTCTCAGAATTGCCTGTGCTATCCCAAAGAACTGAGGCACAGAAGGAGTTCAACAGAACATCATGTAAGGGAGGAAGAGGTATGTGGTATTCCACTAAGACTGAAGGAAAGAACTCAAAATCAAGCTAGAACTAGTTCTATTCTCCCAAAAGTCACTTGGGGCAGATAACTAGACTGGTGAACACTGAATTGCCCAGCATAGGAGAAGACTGAGACACTTTGAGGTCCAGCACTTAAGGAAACCGCTATCAAAGGGAAGGGAGTGGGAAAAGGAGCAATAGGGGGAAATAATCGGGATATAATACTGAAATTACCTAAGATTTCAGGAGGAAAAAAATTAATAAAGACCTTGACAATAAGCATATAAATCAATAGGGAAATCACAACATACTGTTCCTGAATAGCTTAAAGGAGAAAGTTGAATTATGAAAGAAAAATTAATAGCCTGAATAACAAAAAGTAATGGGCAGAATAGAAAAAACTTGAATTTGCAGTATCAAGTGTCACCAATGAAACAAAAGAAATAACAATAGTGTGGGAATGCAAATACACAGGAGTGAAGGATAATTTAAGAGAAGCAAAAAAACAATAGCATTAAAAGAAAGTATACTCACTATTTAAAAACATTTTCATCTCAAAGACAGGATGCATAGAGCTAAAGTAAGGGTCATAGATCTCCCAGGATATGACAAGACAGTAAACCTGAAATTAAAAAGGAGAACTGCCCAGAATGTCTGAATTTAGAAAATGAAATACAAATTGAAATCATTCATAGATTGCCTCTATAACCACTTTAGAAATGTGACCTATTACTAAAAGGCACCAGAGATGTGCCAAAAATACCCAAATATCTTTGCTGACTCAAATGTTTTATATTCAGTTTTTATTTCTTCCCATAGTTCCAATTAGAGAATCATTTGAATTAACAGCTTCTTCTTTTAAAATGCAATCTATGGGGCGGCTAGGTGGCCCAGTGAATAGAGCGCCGGCCCTGGAGTCAGAAGGACCTGAGTTTGGAACCGCCTCAGACACTTAATCCACACAAACAATAGCCGTGTAACCTTGGGCAAGTTACTTAACCCCAATTGCCCTAAAGGGGTGGCTAGGTGGCACAGTGAGTAAGAGTGCCGGCCTCGGAGTTGGGATGACCCGAGATCAAATCCGGCCTCAGAAAATAAGCACCCACACATAAATAATGACTAGCCGTGTAACCTTGAGCAAGTTACTTAACCCCAATTACTTAAAAAAAAATAAAATGCAATCTATTTGACAGTTATTTGTTAAGTACTTACTTTGTACTAAACAATAACTCTCATCTTAATGTGAATCTAAGTATTTTCTACCAGCATAATCCAAACAAGGTCCATGGCACTAAAGACATGGGGGTTTTACGAAGAAGATATAGGGGATCAAGCAGGAAAGATGATTTTCTAGCCCCTACCATTACTTCTCTCTTCAACTTCAAACATGTATAAAGTGCCTACTGTGTGCCAGAATGCCAAATACTGAGGCTACACAAGTTATAGTGGATTCCTTTTCCCTTGATATCTTCAAGCTGATGACTATTTCTTGAGCGTGCTGTAGAAAGGATTCTTGTTTAAGGTAAAAATTGGACCAGTCACTAGATTGAATTTGAGGCCCCATTCAATTCAAGATTTTCCAGAGATGTGGCTTGCTGAAACCATGGCCCAAACTACCACTGGTTTACCTGATTCTATTTCAGCAACCTGATGTTTGCTGTCACATAAACAATCCATAGATTTTAATAGAAACCTGTTTTAGTATAAATAGATTCAAATAACTTTTCTGCTGAATGGTTTCTCATAGCCAATCCAATTCTATCATGTAATACCACATCTCTATGAATCAATTTTTGTTTTAAAATTCATTCATTCAATAAAACCCCAACTTCTGTGGTCAAGGGTAGTTAATGCACTCCAAAATACCTTCCATACCGAAAAAGAAGTCCCCAAAATTGATGGATTTGTTAAATTTTTGTGGCATCTCATCATCTTTCCTAAAAGTGCAATGTGGCATATAGAGAAACAGAGGCAGAGAAATAACATTTAAGGTTTGTGAAGCACTTTACAAACATTAACTTATTTAGTCCTAACAAGAGCACTATGAGGTTGGTGCTAACATTATTCCTGTTTTACAGATAAAGAAACTGAGGTTGAGAGAATTTAATTGAAGTTCCCAAGATCATATAGATAAGTGTCTGTAGAATTACAACTCAAGGTTTTCCAAACCTAAGTTCAACATTACCTATCCCAGTTGTGTATATGTTAATATTTAAATATTTAGTGTTTTGAGAGAATTAAAATTAATTATATTCAGAGCCAGTGTGGTATAGTGTATATGGAGAAAGCCTTAAAATCAGGGAAGACCTTTTTCAGTTTTATCTCTGAAACAGGGTAGCAATGTGACTTTGGGTGAGAAAGAGATCAAAGAATGAACATTTACATATCACTTACTATGTGCCAAGCACTGTAACAAACATTTACAAATATTATCTTATTTAATCCTCATGTAACATAATTGCTATTAATATTCTGATTTTACAATTAAGAAAACTGAGGCAAACAAAGGTTAAGTAACTTGTCCAGGTAACATGGCTAAGATGCGTCTGAGGCTGGATTTGAATTCAAGTTTTGCTAAATCTGGTGCTTTATTTCCTATACCACCAACTGCCTCTGGGTAGGTTAAGTCACTGTACCTCTAAGTGCTATGACCAACTCTCTAAGATTAAAGATTTCAGAAAAAAGTGCCAAATTTTCTTGGTAGAGGGAATTTTCTCACCTGGGAGTTCCATATACCAATCCAGTAAGAGTTCCTTTTTTTAAAGAAATATTTTAAAATTTTATTATGTTCCTTTAAATAGTTTTAAACATCACAGATACATGAAAACCTGTGAGAAAATCTAAGTAATCAGTGAACATCTAGTTGCTATCAAAGATGATTTATAACCATTTTTACAATTATCTTTTATGACTTTGTTCAGCATTGTTAACTATATAGGCTAATGATTCTATGATCAATCAATCATTAAACATTTATTAAGCACCTACTATAAGCCAGGCACTGTGTCAAAAGCACATTGTACATTTCTCTTTATCATCATATAAGTAATTTAAACCTTATTTTCATAGACTTTGATTCTTTTAACTTTACATCTGGAGTTTTAAAACGTATTTTCCTAACTTCCTTTTGAACGCTTTGTGATTCAGATAAAACTGTAGATTGTTTATTTATCAAGTTTACAAATTACACAAAGCTAGGAGGGGTAATATGTTAGATGACAGAATTAGAGAATCAGAGTTTGAGAGTGAGAAGGTATCTCAGTGGCCAGTAAGGTCAACATATACAAGAAGGAAGTAGTAGCATAATATTCCTCACAAGTGGTCATCTAAATCAGTGCTTCTTAAACTGTGGGTCATGGACCCATATAGGATAGCAAAACACTTGTCAACAGTAAGAGGTTTCTGAACAATGACCAAAAATTAATTAAAAATCAAATGCATAATGAATATGAAGTGTTTCTGGCAGCGTTTGCCTATGTTACACCACACAACTTCACTACAATCTTGGTTCTCTACACAAATCATGCACACTTGCACAGCACACATGCACTCAGGCCACATAACCACAATGAATGCAACTGGAATAACAAAAAGGATCCATGAGTGGAAAAGTTTCAAGAAACCCTGGCCTAAACTGCTTGAAGACTTCCACTGAGGGGAAACTGAAGGACATTCCAATTTTGTATACCTCTAATTATTATCAAATTTTTCACGACAGTCTAATTAGCTTCTTTGCATTTTCCATCCATTGCTATCTTTCAGGTGAAACACAATGTGCGTAGCCATTCCTCTGCATGACCCTTCTTTGGATACACAAAGTTAGGTATTATGGTTCTGCTGGGTCTGGTTTTCTCCTAATTAAAAACCCCTGGTTTCTTCAGTTGATCTTGTATGTCATGGATTCAGTGACCATCACCATTTTGATGGCTGTTTTCTGGATATTATCCATTTTGTCAATGTTCTTATTAAACCATAACACCCATCACTGAACACAGTACTCTACATGAGGTCTGGAGAGGGAGATAATCACTTCACTAATTATAGATGCAAGTACCCCTTAATATGACCCTAGGTCACTTTAGGTTTTTTGGATGCTAAAATACTTTAGTGATTCATATAGAAGTTAGTGCATTAAATTTTCAACGAATGCATACAATTTTCAACAAATTCTTCTCCTTTCTCAGTCTATTGCAAGTTACTTGGCAAATATATTATCACCAGACTTTTAAAGATATATTCCATCTCTGCTATCAGGATTTAGTGAATTTTCAACAGTCTAGAATACTAGACTGACTCTGAGAAGGTGATATTTAATTTGGGGATAAATATAAAGTCATATTTATGTTCAGAAATAAATTTCACAAGTACATGATTGGGATGTGTGGCTAGATAGCAGTTCTGCTTTTTTTTTTTTTGGAAAGAGGTCTAGGGGTTTTAGAGAATTACAAACTCAATATGAGTCATACTTTTGTGGGTTATGAAATACAGGAAAGCTATTGAAATCTTTAGCTGCATTTAAATAAGCATCAAGGAAAAAAATTATTGTACTACTATATTTTACCCTGGCCAGACTACTTCTAAAGTAATGCATTATATTATTAATGCCACATTTTAAGAATGACAAGGTGGAGAGGACAGAGAAGGGAGGAAACATAACACTGAAGAGCTTTAAGAAAATGTGAAATGAGGATCAGTTGAAAGAATTTAAGAATAACTGGAGATGACTTAAAAGGGACATGCTAAGTGTCTTCAAATAATTGAAGGACTATCCTATGGAAAAGGGGCTACCCTTCCTCTGCTATGTTCAAAAGGCACAAGCTTTGAGCAATGTGGTAGAAGTTACAAAAAAAAAAAACAAATTTAGTTTTAATATAAGGAATTTTGTCTACTATCTCTACTAAATGGAATGGGCTCCTCAAGGAGTTTTCAGATTCCAGCTTGCTTGGGAGTATATGATCTAGGATCATTTATTGGGAATGTATTGGAAAGTAGAGTCAGGAGTCAAAAAATTCTCCATGGCCTAGAATGGAACATAAGAAGATGAAAGACTATAGGATAAGACTAAAGTCTTAGATTTTAGGCTCTGCAAATAACCTTCATTATTGCAAGATAGAGGAGTTATAGCTATATAATTTTTATAAAGAAAAACATTTTTAAATTATGGTTTGGACTATATAGTTTCTAAAAATTCAGTGATCCAGTGATATTTCTGGTAATTTAAATGTATCTAACTGCATAGTTGGACCACTAGCCATGTGACCTTGGGGAAGTTACTTCACCCCAACTGCCCTCCAAAAAGCAAACAAACAAACAAATGAACGAATGAATAAACAAAAGGCATTAATAAAATTTTAAAAAATACCCTTTCATATTAGGGAACTAGTTGATGTTAAATATCTATTTCTAAATCTTTTTACTACATAAGACACATTTATATAGTTTCATCACTTTTTCAGATGAAAAACTTTTGAATTTATGAAATATGTCTTTATCATTATCCAGAAATTTAGCTTAGATCATCATCAATCTCATCAAGAGATTTCCCAAAAGTTTTGACCATTATGTTTTGCTTCGACATTCCTTTTCCATGACTTTTGGAATACAGTTGTGAGTTTCTCATCATAGACTTCATAGCTAGTTATCTACAGCAAAAACCAAATTATTTATTTAAACAAGTTATAATGAATTCAATGTCCTGCTTTTCCTTCCATCTTTTGGAAATTAATAAATCATTCATATATAATTCTATAGTTTATTCTCCCAATTCCCTCTGAAAGATGCTTTCATCTAAATATCCAAAATGCTACTGCTTACTCATCACTGCATTCCTATCCTTTAGAAAATATTTTATGTGCGTGTATATATATATATATATATATATATATATATATATATATATGTACACATATACACTCAATATATATGTGTATGTATGTATATGTATGTGGTACTGGTGGTTCTACACTGTGCTAGGATAACGTTTTTCTTTTTTATTCCTCTTGTGACTATGGCACCTAATTCCAAAATTGTAGGCTAGGACCATGGTTACAGACTGTCATTTTAGAATACATGTTTTTTTATGGGAGAAAGTTAATATGTCAAGCTAAATGTCTAAAATGAGGATCAGAAGACTCCATTGCTCTAATTAGCACTGTGCTCTAGTTAACTGTGACAACTAACCTTGATAATTCATTTTTTCTTTCATCCGAAGGAATTAATTTTTCCTTGCTAATCTTGTCTAGAACCTTTCCATGCTGTGGTAAAATACCTTAGCACTTTGCATTTTGATACTTATACTCACAATAGAATAGTGAAAATCAGTTTCTATGCAGCTTTTCATAGGGTCAGCTGTTTTCCCAGGATATAATGCCTAGGCATTAATTTAGAATTGCTCCTGGGCAATAGGCCATCCCTCCTAGCCCCTAGGAGAAATGTCCCCAGATGGAACTGCTTGAACAATTTTAATGGATGAAGTGAGTTATGATGTTAATATTAAGAAAAATATATCAACTTCTTATTGAAGCAGTATTCTTTTAGGCTTTCACCTATACATAGGAAGATGGCTATTTCAATTAGTCTTTAATGCAAGGAACACAGCATAGTAGGCTTGTTTTTGAGACTTGTTCTTGTCCTTTTGATTACTAAATAATCAATCACTTCCCATATGCTCTGTGCTATTCCTTGAAAAGTGGCTAGCCCAAGGGGTTAGAGGGATACTTCAGTGGGGATGGAAAGGGGATACTGAAATTAAGTTTTGGAAAGGGAAAGCCTGGAAACATCAATATCTCTGAAGTCAGTAAAAATACTCAGTGATGAATTTTGTGAAGTTGTGGAATATTCCCGCAGAGGAAGTGATGGCTGTGTGAATACAGCCACTTCAAGCTAGACAGGGCAAAACAACCAAATATATATAGTGCAGAGAAGACTTTCACTTTGGTACTGATATGGAGAAAATGAGCTAATAGGTCTTTTTTTCATTTTGAACTTCCATCATTCTGTGACATTATTGTAAAGGTTTTATAGCTCTGAGTCACAGTTGAATTCTTATTTTACTTTCAGCCAATGAATTTTCCCCTTTGCTTTTTCCCTGCATATGTTCAAGGTTCATTCATTCTCTTATTTCTGTGCCCTTCAATATTTGACCTGGGTGCATTGGGTGGAAGGTGATAGTTCTGTTATACTCAGGACTAGTTAGACCACCTTTGGAGAATAGTATTCAGTTCTGAATGCCGAACTTTAGAAAAGTTATTGGGGAAGAGATTATGGATAAAGAAAGGAGAAGGAACAGAAGGGAGTAGTTTATTATTTACACAAATGCAAGCATGTGGCTGCTGAGACCTTCTGTACCACATGCAAGAACTTGTGGTAATGAAATGGCCATATATAGTGGGATGTTTACCCCAGCTGAAATCATAGATCTCTGAGATTTTGCCCTTACATGAGATCATTTTTTTTTCTGGGCAGATGCACAAGAATGAAGGGGAAGGGAGAGATCTTAGGGGCTCTCAATCAATGGGTTGCCTGATCTTTGACCACACCCTTATCAATCACAAGAGCATCGTGATTAGGAAAGTTTGCCAATCTAGCATAATAGGGTTAGGAAAAGTTTGCTAAAAATGATTGTTATCAGAACTAGAAGCAATAAGAAGAAATAGCAGAGAAGCAGATATTTGCTTGATGCTTTCCAAAAATAGAACAGACAGTCTCAATAGATAGACTATTTTTTCCTTTTGAAAAGCCTCCACATCATGTATAGAAGGGATTCAGATATTGGTTGGACTAGGTCATATCTGAGTTATTTGCCAACTCTTGAGTTTTTATTGCAGAGGGTATAGTTAGTCTTTGACTAATTGGCTTCCAAAATGCCCTTGCTACCCCCTGCCATGTAGCCTTGGGGCAGCTAACAGAGATAGTGAGATATTGATATATAAAGATGAGGATGAACTAACTAAAATTTTTGGCAATGTCTAGTTTTTCTTCTATGAAGTACAAACTTGTTCCTTGATTGAAGTGGAAGGGTTACTTGGTATTGTCTAGCTGAAAATAGTCTTTATCCTTGGTATGCTAAGCACCCCTTCCAATCTCATCTTCATTCTCTCCTATCTACTGGTTTTTTTCCCAATGACTATAAATATGATACAGTCTCCTCTATTTTAAATAAATACATAAATAAAAATCACTTTGTCAATGCCTATCTTAAGCAATCTCTACACATCTTTCTTCCTTTTTATTGCCAACCTTCTAGAAAGAGTAACCAAATTTGCCATCTTTACCTCTTTATCACAATTTTCTAACACCTCGAAGTTTGACTTCCAACGTCACCATTCTACTGAAATCTTTCGCAAAGATTTTAATCCCTCATCTGCTAAATCCATTGATCTTTTTGACTTTCTCTTTGACACTATAGACTACCCCCATCATCTTAAACATTCTCTCCTGTTTATGACATCTATGACAGTACTCTCTCCTGTCATTCTGACCTCTATCTATCTATCTATCTATCTATCTATCTATCTATCTATCTAGTTTCTTCACCATCTATCTTCCACTTCCTAAGCATTGGTGTTCCCTAAAGACATCCATGTCCTTTTCCTGGACCACTTTTTTTTCTTTACTCTCTCCATTATTGACATTATCAACTCCAACAAGTGTTATTATTACCTCTATGCTGACCTATTTTATCCCTATTCTGCATTTCATTCTCAGCTTTGTTTTTCCTTCTAGATTCCATTTCTACCATTTCTATTCCATCTCTAAATTTGCTGTTGTAATCTTCATTTAGATGTTTTGCTATCACTTAAAATTCAAAATATCAAAACCAAAATTCATTATTTTCCACCTAAAGCTATCTTTTCTTTATACTTCCATAGTCCACTGAGTGAATCACCACGCTTTCATTCATTACAGTTCAAAAAATTTGAGTCATTTTGCATCTTCCCTCTCTGTTACCCCTACATGTGTCAAATATTTCTGGGAACTTTTGATTTTACTCCTAAAATGTATGTCCTTTCCATGTCCTCCTTATCAAGTATACTAGTATTATGCCAGTTAAGTGTTTTATCATTTTAATTGAATTGTCATAACCTTCTTTTTAAAAAATATTGCTTTTGTTTTTCATTTGGGAAAATCCTGCATTCCTATTAAACACATTTTCACATTAATCATGTTGTATAGAAGAATTATAATGAATTATATATTAATTATATATATGTATTATATATATTAATCATGTTGTATAGAAGAATTATAATGAATGGGAGAAACCATAAGAAAGGAAAACAAAACAAAACAAAACAATATAGGTCTTTTTGACTCTGCATGTTGATTCCATAGTTCTTTCTGTTGAGGTGGATGGCATTTTCCATCATGAATCCTTTGGTTTTAGGTCCTTGCATTGTTGAGAAGCGCTATGTCTATCAAAATCAGTCATTGCACACTGTGGCAATTACTGAGTACAATGTTCTCCTGGTTCTGCTCATTTCACTTAGCATCAGTTTAAATAAGTCTTTTCATGTTTTTCTGAAGTCTGCCTATTCATAATTTCTTATAGCACAATAGTATCTCATTACATTCATATACCGCAACTTGTTCAGCCATTCCTCAGTTGATGGGCATCCCCTCTATTTCCAGTTCTTGGCCACCACAAAAAGAGTTGCTATAAATATTTTCATACATGTGGCTCCTTCAAGTGGTATCCTTTGATGAAAATAAAGTATCAAATAGAGAGGCTTTTGCAGAAAATTTATATTTTCTATAAAATTTTCCAAATTGCAAAATTTGAAAGTTCAGAAAACAAGCTTCTACTATATCTATTATTTTTGACTTAGTGAAACAAAATGAAAACATTAAAAGCTTACCTCCAGCAAGGTATCTCATGAAAGTGCTAAAATCATTAAAAAAACATTATATGTAACTATGGAGATAATTGGGTTTAATATTGTGTTCAATATTTATATCAAGGTATAAAATAAAGAAAATTCTTTCAATAGGTTGCTTCTATAATTAAAAATTTTAAACACAATTTATTTTGATACTGTCATCAATATTTAGAAAATCACCCTTCATATACTATATTTCCCAGAAATACAATTAAAAACATAATTACATGTGGTTATTGTGACTGATAACATATGGAACTCTATGCTCTTACAATTTATAGGTTGGAGAGGCAAGCTGTTAGTGGCAATATAGAGCTCTTAGTTTTTTGGACTGGAATATGGCATTGTTGTCTTGCTGATTATAGCTTTTGGGCCCTTCTTTTGGAAAAATGGAAGGGGCATTAATCAGGCAATTCTAGTTGCTGAAGGGGCATAGGAGGACCAGGGTATATATAGCTGCTGATCAAGACATTTGTGTCTACTGAGAGTCACAGTCTGAATAGGACTGCCAGTGGGGCAGATTCTGAATCAGGTGGCTGTGGCTTATTATTTTTCCGATCCTTCTCAGTGGGAGCCAGGTTGAGCCAAGAGATAGAGACAACATTGGCACTGGATCAAAGTGGGCTATATCAGAAGGCTTGTGTGTATGTGCGTCTTTTTTTCATGAGAGCTATTTTACTGTAGCTTAAGGGTTCTTAACCTGGGACCCATGCATTTGTCTTTTTTTTTTCTAAAGCAATTGAGGTTAAGTAACTTGCGCAAGGTTACACGGCTAGTTATTTTTATGTGTGGGTGCTAATTTTCTGAGGCTGTAACAGATCCCGGGTCCTCCTGACTCCGGGCTGGCTCTCTTACTCACCGAACCACCTAGCTACCCCTGCATTTGTCTAAAAAAATAATGACTATTTAAATATAATTTATTTCATCTGAAATACAATGCCTTTTATTTTATTAAAATATTCTTCCGAGGATGAGTGTATAGGTTTCATCATATTGTCAATGGAAGGGGATAGGAGTATTCATGATGCAAAAAAGGTTAAGAACCTCTACTGTAGATTCTTTTCATTTATCATTATCATAGATATTTTGTAGAGATAGAAGGGATCTTACAGTTCATCCAGTCCAGTTTTCTCATTGCACAGATGAAGAACCTGAAACCCTGAGAAATTATTACTTGCCCATTGTCACAGAGTTAGTAAGTGGTAGTAGCAATGTTGGAATGTACACTCTATATCCAGAATTCTTTCCACTGAACTGCTCTGCCTCTTTCCTTTGCTGATCTTTTATTTTGCACAATGAAATCTCTCATTGTACTTGAGGTGGTTTTTAGAGAGAGCTGGATTGAGCTGGAAAATTTCCAATTATCATTTGTAACAAAAGTTTTATGCATTACTTCTATGTAGGGCAAACTGAACATGTCAAATCTCTCATCCCAGTGAAAGCCCTTCAGTAATTTTGGTTTTGTTGTTTAGTTGTGTCCAACTCTTCGTGACACCATTTCAGATTTTCTTGGCAAAGACAGTGGAGTGGTTTCTCATGTCTTTCTTCAGTTCATTTTACAGATAGGGAACTGAGGCAAACAGGGTTAAGCGATTTGCCTAGTCACACAGCTAGTAAGTGTTCAAGGTTGTATTTAAACTGAAGTCTTTATTATTCCAGGCTCAGTGTTCTATCCACTGTACCACCTACTTTACTAGCCATAGCATGGCAGAAAGGCTATAGGACTCAAAGTTAGGAAATAACAGTGTTGAAGTCCAGATCTGAGAAATGCTACCTATATTTTGGCAAATCACTTCACCTTTCTGTTTCAGTTTCCACATTTGCAAAATAAGCACAATAATAGAGTTAAGAAAAAATACTTTCTAAAATACATAGTGCAAAGAAGAGTTGTTATTATTTATTATATGTTTATATTTTAACATGAACACCCTAAAACATTTAACAGTGAAATTAAGTCACACTGAAAAAAAGAAATATAATTGCAGTGCCATTCCCTATTGTATTCCTAGCTGGCTATGATTGAAATGAATGTGATATCTAAGGAAATTTACAATAGCACCTTCTAACTCTTAACTTTTTATTGTACAGAGAGAAGTTGCAGCTTGACTTTCTATTTTAGGTTTATGTTCTCATGATTTAGAAAGAACAATAGTGACCTAGAGGCAAGGATTTCTTAGCAGCTAATGCCCAGGTGAATAAAATGCCTTAGGCCAACTAAACTGTCATAAATAAAGTAAAGCATGTGGATGAGATGGAATAGTCTTCCCAAGTGAATAGCTAGCTATTGATTCCGTTTTCTATAATAGTCAAGGAAAAACATATGTCAAGGTCAATACCTTCTTCTTTTACTGTCACTTCATTTTAGCTTAACATATTTGTTGTGCCTAATTAATTGTATACATGTGTATGAGTATATGTATATCTGGGCAGATAGATAGGCAGTTTGTGGAATGATGGGATTTTAGAAGTAAAAGACCTTAAAGGCCACTTGGATTAATCTTATATTTTAACATATAAATATGTCTATAAAATAGCATCATTTTATAGACAAAAAACATGAGGACCAGTTTCAGCATCATATTTTTAAAAATTTATCTTCCTTAAAATTAATTTATCCTTAATATGAATAATATATGAATATAACTGCCTATTTATTGATAAATATCATTAACATAAAAATTAATAATATGTTACTGATAATATTATTCATAATAGAAATAGGAACTGGATATCTGACATTATTTGCTTCAATGGGTATATCCCATTACCAATACAGGTAGATACCTTTTTGCCAACTTAGTTTTATAAGGCTCCCTAAAGCATTAGGGGATTAAGTGATTGTCTGTAGTCATATAACCAGTATATATCAGAAAGAAAACTTGAACCCAGATTTTTCTGGCTCTGAAAACAGCTATCTACATCCTCTATGCCAGTCTTCCTTTCTTTATTAAAATTATAGAAATAGATTTTAAATACTATTAATTTTGGACACAATTTTGTTTTTGTTCAGCTGTTTCAGTTGTGTCCAATTCTTTGGGACCCCATTTTGGCTTTGGGCAAAGATACTGGAGTGGTTTGCCATTTCTTTCTCCAGCTCATTTTACAGATGAGGAAATTGAGGCAAACAGGGTAAAGTGATTTGCCCAGGGTCACACAGCTCAGGAAGATCAGGCCTAGCACTCTATCCACTGTACCAACTCACTGCCCCTTTGGGCACAAAAGATACTTTCTAATACTCAAGCAAACAAATCCCCTTACAAAGATTTTATCTAAAAAGAGTGTATTAATTACTATCAAAATAGAAGGATGTGCCATATAATATTGACAATATAATACTATTTATAATTGTAATTAGAGTTTTTTTTTAAAGTTCCATGTAAACTTCATTTATAGTATTATAGTAATTGTGGGTATATTATTCTTTGGATTTACTTGCATTAGAATGTTCCTTTGAGAATTGACATTCTTACAGTCTTTGTATGCTCAGTACCTAGCAAAGTGCCAGGTATATAGTATATACTAAATGCTTGATTGTTTCACGCTGCAACATTTCAGTGTCTTCTAGTGCTTCTCAGAGGTTTCCTTTGCATTAAATATTCTTTATGCCACAGTCATAACCAATTACATACATATACTATGATTTATTCAGTTGTTTCCTGATTGTCTACTTTCCCTGACTTTTTATGATAAAGAATACTATGAATATTTTTGTACAGATTATGTGGTTGAGAATTTCCCTTCAGATATAGTAGGATTATAAAACATAGGTCCAGAGCTGACAAGGACCTTGGACAACATCTAATATAATCATCTCATTCTACAGATGAGGAAACTGAAGTACAGCTAGGTTAAATGACTTGTTCAAGGTCATCACAAGATAGCAAATGTCTGTGACAGTATTTGAGTACACATCTATGGAATCCAAAATCAATGCTCTTTTCCCCTCTACCGTATTATTTCCCATCGGTGGATTCGCTGGGTCAAAGTGTATATAGACAATTTTATAAATAGTCTTGGGTAATTAAAATTATTTTCCAATCAATTTGTAGTTTCACATGTGTCAACTTAGTACAGGAATTACTTCTTAGAAGTAATACTAATAAATAGTTGCAGTTATCAGGATGGCAAAGAGGATTCAAAGCATGCTACATGAAAATCTGTCAAAACATATATGGATATTTAACTCAGAAACATGATAGCATTCTTAAAATATTTGAAGTGCTGCTATGAAGAAGTTTAGACTTGATTTGCTGAAATTCATTGGGCAGACCTAACCCCATTGGGTTCAAATTCTAGGGAAATGTAATATAAAGAAATATTTCTTAATACCTGGAATTAGCAGAAAACTAAACCATCCATCCCTAGCATAGTGAAATTTTTGTGATAAGATATCTTTAGGAAATTGCTAGCTAATCCCTTATCCAAGATTATGCAGATTGTGTCCATGCCAAATTATGTGTTAAAATAAATGACATGAATTTTCCTCTGAGTCTGCAATTCTATAGATACTTTGTTTCTTTGATAGATATGGAATTTCTTCATACCTCATCGTGTGAGAATTTGAATCATATCTACCTATAAAGATAGCTGGTTAGCATAGGGGATAGAGCTCTAGGGCTGGAATCAGAATGCCCTGCCTTTAAATATATCCTCAGATACTGTAAGCAACCTGGGAAAGCAAGGAATAGTTTACCTGTCAGATTTGTGGGGAAGGGAAGACTTTATGACCAAATAAGAATTAGAGAGCATTATAAAATGCAAAATGGATAATTTTGATTACATTAAATTGAAAAGCTTCCGTACAAACAAGATTAAGAAGGAAGTGGGTAATTGAGAAAGAGTTTTTACAACCTATGACTCTCATAAAGGAGTAATTTCTAAAATATACAGAGAATTGAGTCAAATCTATAAGAATACAAGTCATTCCCCAATTGATAAATGGTCAAAGGATATGAACAGACAGTTTTCAGAGGAAAAAATTTAAAGATATCTATAAGCATATAAAAACATCCTCTAAATCACTATTGATTAGAGAAATGCAAATCAAAACAACTCTTGAGATACCACATCTCACCAGTCAGATTGGTTAAGATGACAAAACAAGAAAATAAATATATCCTTAGACAAGTAATCTGACTCTGAGTGATAGTAACTTCCATCTGCTTCAATTTACCTAACTGCAAAATAGAGATAATAACAGTACCTCCCACCCAGGGTTGTTGTGAGGATCAAATGAGATAATATTTGTAAAATACTTAGCACATTGCCTGCTGAATAGCAAATGTTTAGTAAATACCTATTCACTAACTTTATTACTTCCAAAAATCTTCCATAGAGTGGGGTGGAGGAGGGAGGAGGTCACTCAAACTTCTGAGTTCCATCAAGGATTATTAATCTGCAGTCCATAAGCCTTTATTTTAATATTTTAATGATTTCCTTTGTTGTCCTATGTATTTTATTTTATACATTTAAAACATTATTCTGAGAAGGAGCCCATAGGCTTCACTAGACCACAAAAAGTGTCTATGTCAAAAAATGTTTAAGCTATAGATTATTTCTTATTACTCAGATGCTAATGGAGCAAGCAGACTATTCATCAGTTCTTTCTCACTCCCCAACTAGACTTTCTTTTTCAGTTGTACATCTCTTTGATGATAATTTTGCTGCTACTTCTCCTTTGAGAGATTTTTTTTTTTATTGGTAACATATTTCAGGCTATATATTACCACCAACCACTTCTCCATTGCCCTTTGGATGACCCACAACTTTAATAATTTGGAGAGTATTCCATGGTAGTAACTGTACAGTATTGTTGGAAGAATATTGATGTTATAAAGTCAGGTCTACATTTCAAGAGAAATTTAAGATAATTAAAATCACTGCACAATTTCCATAGGTAGAGAGACAAACAGACAGATAGACAGAACAACTATTCTTTTATGTGCTTATCATTTTCCAGGCATGAGCTAAACACTGACAATGAAAATACAAATGTAGTCTAGACTGCTTTCCTTGTCTTGTTCAAATCTGGGCATAGACTACTGTCCTTCAGCAGCTCCCTGAGATCTTGTGTGTGTGTGTGTGTGTGTGTGTGTGTGTGTGTGTGTGTGTGTGTGTATACTGATGGAGTTACCAGTTCTATAAACTATCTAGTCAACTGTATGCCATAGCTTGAACAGTAGGCATTCTTCATCCATTTAATTGTTAGATTAACAGATTGAAATTCAGATGAAGAATAGTAGGAAAAAGGAGTGGGCTATTTAAAAATGCTTACATGCAGTGATTTAAAAATTAAACTTACTGTTAAAAGTTTCAATGAAGGGCCCATATAGTGAATCAGACACAATTATTGAACCATGTTGGAAATTCATTATCAAAACTTCACCCCAGATCCCCCTCTCAATGAAATGGCAATACTATATCCTAGGCCAAAAAATTATTTTTTCTTCCACATCTGAATTTCCCTCTCATTTCAATGACAATTATCTACTGCTAATCCAAGGCTAATCATGTTGAAGTCTGACTTTTTCCTCTCCTTTACCTTATTGATTCAGCCTTTTGTTGGGTACTCTTATTTCATTATATATGATTCTTTTTCATGTTTCTCACCCCCCCCCCCAAACCTTTGGCTCATGTAAAATGCAGACATATACGTGCGTGTGTGTGTGTAATTCGTTCCTGATTTGGAACAGCTATCTACATTTTTCTCCTCTATTTTTGCATTAAATTTTTTTTATTATCAATCTCTTTAAATTGGCTTTATCTCTTCCTGATGCTTTAGTTCTGAAGCATTCCTGTTTAGACATTCAAACATGCTTTATTTCTTCAGCATCCCTTATACACTTTAAAACTGTAAGAGCCTAGACCAGCCTCCTTATTTTACAAACGAGAAAACTGAGGCCAAGAGAGGTTGATTTGTCCAAGCTCACATAGGTTATAAGTAGCATATTTGGGATTATAACTCTGAATTCCTTTCTTTCACTACATCTCAATTCTTGCCACCTCTGTCCTTTTCTTCCTTCAGAATACTTGAAAAACAAACAAACAACTAATCTCAGGAAGCTTAAGTTCACACTAACCCCAATGGCTTGGATAAATTGAATCATTCCAACATTTTATTTGTCATTCCATAGTGACTATTTCTGTGATTTCACTTTTCTGTTATGTATCTATTCCTTTTCCAACATCAGACTGAGCATCTTCATAGCCATTAATAATTACTGAGTGCCTCACGCTATCAGGTGTTACATGTTTTAATGTCTAGAATACCTTATAGAGAAGGTGCTTAATAAGTGTTACTGACTCTCTCTAGCTTCATTATTTGCTGAAGAATAAGTAACTTTGGGAAGAAAGAGCATTATTGAGTTATCACAAAAGAACTTCTGCTCATGATGAAGGAACAACATTAAAAAGCAATTCCTTACTAAACCATTAGTATGAAGCAGATGACTATTTCCTCTTGCTCAGTTCACTTCATCCTCTCAGTTTTTTTTTTTTTTTGTGATTCAAAAGGGAGAAAATGGAACCAACATAAATTTATAGGAATATTGGTAATTTGCTTATCTTATTTTAAGCTTTGCTAAATACTACTGATAAAGCTCAGCTTGTTCATTGCTAATTTATTTTATAGAAAGAAGACAATTTTTATAGAGAAGCATTTTCTATAGTGAATTCTTTAGCATGATAGAAGAATGTAAAGAAAATCAAAATATTGGGATTATTTTTTCTTGGCAGTGAGTTGTTTCAATAAGGAAAAATCACCTAGAATTCTGATGAACATTCTATTGGTCACATTTCAAGTGCTTATATAATATAAATCACATGATCCCAGATTTAGATGTGATAGAGACCTCAGAAGTAAAAACCTCAAAAGTGATAGTAATATTTTACTTGTTTTAAAGAGGGAAATAGTTTCTCCTTTGTGTTTAGCTACTGAAGATTTGTTATTGATATTTAATATTAGATATTGCAATAGATCCAGTAAAGAAAATAGAGTAATTACTATTTAGCACAGTGCCTAGCTCTCTCTCCATATATATATATATATGTATATATACATATATATATATATATTTACTATATAAATGCTTGTTCCCTTCCCCCTGCCATATCAAGAATAATTGGAGAATTCTATAGTATGGTTGAATACACAAGAATATTAACTGAGCTATAGATTATGTATAATATATTATGGTTTATCCATTTTAGACACTTATAATATGAGGAAACACATTGTAATTATAATTATATAACATATAATTATAATTCAAGGATGTGCTAGAGCTGGTTCTTATCTAAAAGTATATCATATATGCATATTTTTCCTTCAGAAAGCCATTTACTAGCACACCATTATTTATAACTTTATATAATTTAACATTTGATAATCCACAAGATTGTCTTCAAAAACTCCAAGAGGTCTTGCAGTGACTTCGGATCATCTCTATGAAGGTCAATTCTTATATAAAACTGAAGGTAACTGATATTAGAGAAACTGAATTGAATCTGAACTGCTCCTAAAACTTAGTTTTGCTCTTTTGAAAAAGGTTTACTATGGTTAGTTGTTCCCATTGACTAATAAAATTTTGTTTACATCAAAGGGATGAGGATCTTCACTGTGTTCCTACTAGTGATGACAAAACACTTACATTGCTAATTTGTTCTACATAAACAGGAGAGTCTTTCTGAAGCTGGGGATAAAAAGGCACCCCTTTTTATTTATCCTTTCAACTGTTGTCATGGTTACTCCTAAAACCCCAACCTCCACAAGAGTTAGGGCTACTAAAATTATCTTAAAGCTTCCATGAGTCTCAAGACAACATAAGAAATGGTACAGGGGAAGGGACTTTTCCCCCATTAGCCTCCTTATATTTATAAGCTTTCATAAAATTAAAGCGCATAAACTGGAAAATAATTGGAAAGTAATTTGATTTATTTCTAATTATTATTATTTTTATTCATAATGATGTATTTGCTATATACTGCATGAATTTTTGTTTAATTACTAGCTTTCAATTCATATTGTAAATTGGAGTAGTACACCTTCCTTTATTGCTAACTTTAATTTTCCCTGCTCTAAAGAATCATGTATAAACTGAAAGAGAAGATAGGAGAGAGGAGCAGAGGGAAGGGAAGAGAAAACTATGTACAACATAAACATGTATACAAAACAATCTTAAATGATCAATCGGTTCAATATTTTCATTTTAAGTTCAATTCAATAAACATTTATTAAGGACCTACTATGTTCCATGGGGCACTAGGTGGTACAGTGGATAGAGTGCCAAGCTTGGAGTCAGGAAGACTCATCTATATGAGTTCAAATACAGCCTTAGACATTTAGTATCTCCAACCAAGGGCAAGTTACTTAACCCTGTTTGCTTCAGTTTCTTATCTGTGAAAATGAACTGGAGAAAGAAATGGCAAATCACTCCAGCATCTTTGCTAAGAAAACCCCAAACGGGGTCTGGGCCTTGTAACTGGCTCATATGGTACATAATAAATATTTATTGATTCTGACTTTGAGCTTACTCTACACTTATGAAACTTAATAAATGAGAGTGGTGTATGATTCCCTATAACCCACAGGATCAAATATAAACACTCTGTCTTTTAAAGCTTTTAAAATCTTGGACCCCTCTTCCCTTTTCAGTATTATTACACTGGACTCCTGTCTAAGCACAGGATGGTCTAGTTACATTGACCTACTTGCATTTCTTCAAATAAGACTCTCCATATCTGGTCTCCAAATATTTGCACTCTCTGTCCCCCAAGTCTAAAATGCTTAATCTTCTCACTTCCTGACTCCTGACTTCCTTCAAGATTCAGCTCTAACCTACCTTCTGTAGGAGACCTTTTCCAGTCTTCTAACTTCTTTCTTACTACTCCTCCCACCGCCATATTAATACTTCCCTCTTTCGATCCTCCTTGAGCCTACTCTGAATAAATCTTTTACATACCTAGTTATTTCCATATTTCCAACATTAGAATGTGAGCTATTTAAGTGTAGAGATTATATCTGCTTTTCTTTGTGTCTCCAGTGCTTAACATACAGTATCTGGCACATACTAAGCACTTGATAAATGTTTATTAAGTGAATGATCTTCCTCCTCTAAATCTGCCATTAATATTCTTAGCAATATCTCATATGCCACATTAGCCTTAATAACATACTACCATATACTTATAGCCACTGTGTGGCTTTCTAGTTCTCATGGCAGTAGTTATAACTTTTATGTCTTTATAATCAGAATGTTGTTTAAATGCTTACTACACAAAATAGCATTTCTGTCAGGGGCTGTACTGGTAACATTTAGCAGCTTTCTGGGAGCCCACTACATAGTTTCAAGTTTAATCTTCATTATTAACTTTTCATATTGTTTTCAAAAAAATTGAAGCAATCAATTAAATAACAAATCAAGCCCAGATTTTTAATGTTCGCTAATTCTCTAGATTTAAATGCTGAAAATGAAAACTAAACAATTGTTTGTTCAAGTTGGCTTAAATACCAATCAGAAATGAACCCTATGTTAATTCTAGTGTTTGGAAAAGCTCTCTTATATCCTCTATAGACATTTCACAGCATTGAATGACAAGACATGAAATCTAACAAAGTATTAAGAAGTAATAATAGTAATAACTAATTTTATAAAACTTTTCAAATATTATACTCCATTTCCCCCATGACAATTCTTCGATATAAGATTATAGGAATTATTGGCATTATTTAACAGATGAGGAAACTGAGTCTTGCCCATGACCACATAACTACTTTTTAGTGGTATGGTTAGAATTTGAGTCCAGGTCTTTAAGACTACAAATAGAGCATGATAGCCACTGAAGTTCTCTTCCTCTCAAAGTAATCAAGTTATATATCCTCAATTGATGCCCATTTCAACACTATTTTCCAGAGTTGGCCAGATGTAGAAGACAGACACCATACTATTATTGTAAAAGTACTTAAAGAAAAAGTGAGCATAAATAGGGCAAAGACATCCTGGGTTAAAGAATAATACATGAAAGCAAAAAGGTTTATTCAGCGAAGTGTATAAATTAAAATGCACATGGGAGCTGATAAAAATTCCAGCAACTATGCTTCTATCTTTCTTTTAAACTGAAGAACATACTCTGTGCTGATCTGTCAAGTATGAAAAAGGGAATGTGAAAAAAGGAATGTGAATCTGAAACCAACAAATAATTACCATATCTTTCTTGTTCACCTGGGTGTTAATGTTAGTAATTGTACAACCTGTGAGGTTGAATTTCTAACAATGGTGACTTTTAAATGTTTATCATTTTCTTTCATCTTAATCTATTTAAAGTTTATCAGAGGAAAAAATCAATCATGTAGTAGCAATGAGAAAAATAATATAGAACTATGCATTCCCATTAAAATGGGTATATCAAGGTTACTAAGCAAGACTGGGAAATTTCTCATTGTTTTAGCAAGAACCTTAAAAGGAAAATATTTTGCTTCTTCAAAATAAAATTCAAAATAATAGCAAACATGTTAAAATTTTGGCCAAGGCAAATAACAAAATCATTTGAAATCTCTACCCAGTAAATCAATCCTTTTTATATCATTTTGTGAAAATCTCTAGTAATGCTGAGCTTTTAACCTGACAGTCAACCGGCAGTTATATGCTAAGGGATTAGTTCCCTTCTGATTTACCTTTGTCTTGATGATGATGGGTCTAGATATCAAATATCCATTAGATAATAATATTTTTATTTAAACATGTGGTATAATATAAAGAACAGTAGTTTGGAATGGGAAGACTTAGAAGCCCTATTCTGGAACTTACAACATGTATAGGGCAAGCTATCTAATACCTCTATTACTCAATTTCCTGATAGGTAAAGGAGGGCAATACAACCACGAGATGGTCTCTAAGATTCCTTAATATATCCTGTGTATTATATAGGACCCTATACTTCTGTTTAAACTGTTTCTGTCTAATTTGTCAGAAACAAGAAGGACTTGCATTTACTTTAAAAACTTGAATTGCAATAGATTCCAATGTGAGGCTTTGTGTGAAGCTCTCAGAAATAGTAGCAAATGACAGTTTGGAGATATTGTTTTCAATAAGATGATGTGAGCAAAATTTCCATTTATTATAGACCAGAGAGGCTTTTTCATTTGCTTATATCATGCTGCAGTGATTTCTTTTAAGTTCTAGGATCCCAGGTTCTACTTTTCTGATGATAATTAACTCCATTTACTCTAAACTAAATGACATCTTTGTTTTTGTTTTTTTTTTTAATGATATAGGTAGGTCTAGAGTAGTGCAAAGAACGAATCTTTTGAAGGGGTTGAATTGCTCAAATTTTCTGCATATTTCAATTGAGTTGAAATCAATGACAGTATCTTAGATAATTATAACCTTTAATAGTTAAAATTCAAATACATGTAAACAATTCAGGATATTTATTTTTCTTACTAATTGAGAGCAAGTTTAATATTTTAATATATCTCTGATCTCATTTATGTAGGTATATCTTCCAGTAACACAGATTGCACCCCAACCATACTTGTTTATCCTGTGTAACTCTTGTCTTGTGATTTGGATAACCGATCACATAAAACTAAGGGAATTGGGAAAATTTTATATTGTCAATTATTCAGAACCCATACTTACTAGTGGACCCAAAAGTTACTATATTCTTTCCACAAATTATTTCTATAGATAGTCATCCTATGGTAACCTTTAAGAAGGAAAATCTTTTATCAACCCCAAATTACATATTGATCAATGTGTTTGACATTCTTTCAAAATCATAGATTTTAGGAGTTAGAAGAGTGAGTCTAACAGAATCTCTTTGTTTAAGGTCATATAGCTATTTAATGACAAAGCTGAGAGGAGAACCCTTAATCCCAATTCCCAATGAATTTTTCCATTGCTCTACACTACAAATACTAGCTTGCTGTAAAAGGTAAATTGCAAGAATGGATTTTCCAAAATAATATCTTACATGAAGAATATGCAGGATTCAGACACATATTGCACTGAGAATCACTGTTAAATCTTGTTCTAATCTATCTTGGTAAGGAAAGGGTGAGAACTAAAGATTATTTGACTTGTTTAACATAAAAGCATTTTTTGTCCAATATAGTGTAAACTTTAATATGCAAATTAGATGTCATTTCATCACCTATTTATCAATGTCATTGGTCTTAACTTTATTTTTATGTTAAAATATTAAAAAGCTTAACATCATACTATAGATACAATGTGAGAAAATACATATTTGTGGCTTTATATACAAATTCAACCCATCTCACTTTTTTCTCACAAAAAAGGTATTTTATATGCAGCAAAATGCATAAGCCTGGGAGAGTCTATATAAGATTCAAGTTGAGAACAAAAATGGAAATAAACAAACAGAAACTACCCTTTGGAGCCTAATAGTTAAATGGCAGAAGTGGAATGTAAAATAGGATTTTGGCTTAACATATTTGGTGTAGATTAAGGCAACATGAATAAGGAAAGAAATTATTTCAAATACAAAACTACATACATGTTGATAGGTATACATGTAAATATATGTGCTTGTATATATATATGTATATATATAATATTTATAAATGAAATCTATTGTATTTTATTTATTTTGGTAAATATAACATAAACTTTGACAAATGTATAATAAAAAGGGAATATAAATAATTCTTTAGGAATTTAAACCCCAGCCCTGCCTCTGGGATGAATTTAGATTGCTTCTCTATTGATAGTTTCTTAAATGACTTTCACCACCCCGAATCATGCGTCAGTAGTCAGATGAGTTTTCTAGACTTCATTATGCCATCATGTAACCATAATTCTCACAATATAACATCACAAGCAACCTCTCCTTAAGGATTTCCTTACTTGGATATTCAGGCACGTTGATGCATGCACTTGATGTTGGTAGCAGATTTGGAGTATAAGGCCAAGTAGCTATTGTAAAATTTTCCAATCCATTTCCACCCCTAATATTAAAAAGACAACCTGTGAGATTCTGAAAGAGCTAGTAACAAATTGCAGCAGAAGCACTTTTTCCTCTTGAGTTATGCTTTCCACAAATTCCCAAAACCAGTGAACAAATGAATCATCTTTTTCAGAACCACTTGTGTATTCTGCATTTTTTATCCAATCAGTCACATCAATTTCTGGCATACCAAAAAGCAGAAACTCCTCTTCATATTCATCAAAAAGTTGTATAAGGGAAGGTGGAATAAACATGTGAAAGCCTTTTAAGAAACCACTTATCTGAGACTGAATGGCTTTTGTCTTTGGGAGTTCAGTAACAAGTTGAACATATTCCTTGTTGTTTTGTTTCACAAGACTTTTGAATCCCCAGGTTTCAGAAGTACTTCTTCCTTTGCTCCAAACATATCAAGATTCTGCCTGTAGAATGATCTAAAAATATAAAGGTTGACTAGCTGCTGTGGACAGCTAGGTGATGCAACGGGTAGAGCACTGGGCTGGGAATCAGCAAGACATTTTCCAGAGTTCCAATCCAGCCACCGACACTTATAACCTGTGTGACCCTAGGCAAGTCATTTGACCCTGTTTGCCTCTGTTCCTTATCTGTAAAATGAGTGGGAGAAGGAAATAGCAAAGCACTCCAGTATCTTTGCCCAGAAAATCCCAAATGGAGTCATGAAGGGTCTGACACACAAATGAACAAGCTACTGTGTTTCAAAGATAAACTTAAGATCTGTCCAGCAAACTGGAAATAGTTCCAGTGATCAGGATTGACATAAGAGTTGCTATTAGACTGAAAAGTTGTTCAGTCAATTGACTAGGTGAACAGAGTATAATCAGGATTAACTATCTCATTAGAAAAAATATCAAATCACCGAAGCACAACACCTGACTCATGCCTTCTCCATGGAAACACACAGCAATCCCATTTTGCTGCTGTTCAGTTAGCTTTGCCCAATTTGCTTTAGACAAAACTTCACAGCTACTCCTAAAATAGAATCTCTGCGAACCAGAAAGATATAATTTCTATTTACTTGCCTGTGTACCACATCTAAATCTGATTGCCCTGCATGCAAATGTTTGTGGAACCACTCAAAATTATCTTTAAAAGACTGTGCTTTTATGATATGTGTGAACTCTGGTATCAGTTCAGGACACTCAAGGAAGAAGTGAAAGAACTTAAAAATATATTTGGGGCTTTAATTTGACTGCATTTTTTATTACCTTTGGGCTGGTCCAAGGTGGGGGCATAGAGCAGCTAGCCAGTCAGGCAGTTGAGCTGCTCCAATGCTTTCTCGATCTTCCTGTGCCTCTCTCTCTCTCTCTCTCTCTCTCTCTCTCTCTCTCTCTCTCTCTCTCTCTCTCTCTCTCTGTCTCTCTCTCTCTGTCTCTCTCTGTTACTTGGGTCAGTGCTTGAAACCTACTTCCCTACATTTATGGTGAAGCCCATGGTGGTCCAGAGAGCTTGGAGCTCCTCCCCAGGACATCGAGAGTTATGGTTCTAGCTCCAGCTACAGCTCCAGGGATCCAGGTGGGATTGGCAAACAGAACATTCTGGGTGAAAGAGTAGGAAATGATGAGCATAGTGAAAGTGTGGAACTAGGAATTTGTTGTATAACTTCAGGGAGGAAAAAGTTATTTCTCCTTGACTACTGGAGAGGAGCAATACATTGGTACCTTACCCTCAGGGTGGGGTTGGGGAGGTGGAAAGAAAAGACATAACATTTGTGAAGGGATGTTTTATCTAGATACAGTGTGTGATACAGTACCCACATTGTCAGAAAATGTAATATATATAAATATAAATAATAAATAAATTTAATAATTATAAATAATAAATAAATTTACCTGTCAGATTTATGGAGAATGGAAAAATTTATGACCAAACAAGAGAGTACATTATGAAATGCAAAATGGATAATTTTAACTATATTAAATTGAAAAGTTTTTGCACAAGTAAAGTCATGCAAATAAGGTTAGGATGGGAACAGAAAATTGGGAAAGAATTTTTACAACCAGTTTCTCTGATAAAGGTCTCCTTACTAAAACATGTAGAGAACAAAATAAAATTTATAAAAATTGATGAATGGTCAAAGGATATAAAAAGGCAGTTTTTAGATGAAGAAATTAATGCTATCTATAGTCATTTGAAAAAAAATGCTCTAAATCACTATTGACCAGAGAACTGCAAACAAAAGAAGCTGGAGGTATCACATAAGATCTATCAGACTGACAAGCATGACAAAAGCAGAAAATGACTAATATTGTAGAAAATGTGGGGAAATTGGAACACTGTTGTATTGCTGGTGGAGTTGTAAACTTATCCAACCATTCTGGAGAGCAATTTAGAATTATGCCACAAGAGCTATAAAACTGTGCATACTGTGCCCAGTAGTACCACTTCTAGGTCTGTATCCAAAACGATCATAAAAATGGGAAAAGGACCCATATGCACAAAAATAATTATTAGCAGCTATTTTGTGTTAACGAAAATTGGAAATTTAGAGGATGGCCTCAAGTGGGAAATGACTGAAAAGTTGTGGTATATGAATGTAATGGAATACTATTGTGCTATAAGAAATGATGAGCAAGTGAATTTCAGAAAAACCTGGAAATATTTATATGAATTGATACTGAGTAAAATGAGCAGAACAGGAGAACATTGTACATAGTAACAATGACATCGTGTGATGTCTAACTTTGCTAGACTTAACTCTTCCCAGCAATGTGAGGATCTAAGACAACCCCAAAAGACTCACAATGGAAAATGCTATCCACATCCAGAGAAAGTACTTTGGAACCTGAATGTAGACGGAAGCATACTATTTTCTCTCCTTTTCTTTTGTTGTTTTGTTTCTTCTTTCTCCTGATTGCTCCCATTAGTTTTAATTTTCTTTACATTATGACTAAAGTGAAACTATGTTTAATACGAATGAATAAGTAGACCCTATGCAAAATCGTGTACTATTTTGGGGATTGGGGGGAGAGGGAGGGAGAAAAACTTTGAAACTCAAAGTCTTATGGAAGTGAATGTTGAAAACAAAAAATAAGTAAACTAATTAAAATGGCTTAAAAAAGACAATATTGACATGACACGAGAGGAAATGTCTAGGCGATCTCAAAGACTATTCCAGAAGAATGCAGGTTCAACCAAGTGAAAAAAGAATTTGAGTATGATTCCTAGAATAGGTTGTATTTTTTTTTCAGAGAACTAGTCATACTAAATATGGAAAGACTTTTAATTGGTATATCGATCACTAGGTGATGAATTTTTTGCCCACTGGGACATGTAAAAAAAAATTTTTTATTGCTTCCATTTCTATGTAAACCCTTTAGTTTTTTTTTTTTTCAGTGACGGTGGGAGAATAGCAAAAAAAAATGTACAAGAAGTATTAAAAATTATAAAACTTTTAGACCATCTCTGAACATTAATTTGACTGTTAGTATTTTGTATGTGATATTCTTTTCAGATGGCCCACAAGTTTATACACTGCTAAAAGTTTCTAAATTATATTACTACTGGCATGTTCTCTATAAACAAAACTAGAACACATAATGATATTTTCATTAATTGGAAGAATAGCTTGCAGGTCATCTTTGCAAAGGTAAATGTGGGAATTTGAAGAGTTTTTTTTCATGATGTGCTAAAGGACAAAAATAAATTTTATTTGATGGAATACATAGTAACCTCACTTTTCACTGTTCATATCACAAGCATAAGCTAAAAGACTATGAAGAAGATAATGTCAGTTTATGCACCATCTTGTTTTAAGAATAAAGGGATAGAGAGCTTCTATGATGAGCTTCACAGGATTCTCTAGATCAATTACTACTATATACACACACACACACACACATATTAAGATGTAGGAAACTGTAAAAATATGTTGGAAAATATGCTGCAGAATTAGTAATTAAAAGTGGCTTTGTTTGTGGGTTACATAGAAGTTTCATGGAGATTTATCATGACTAATAATCATGTGTTGTGAATGGTAACACAAAATATGTAATTAATTTCAATAAGCAGAAAATTACCAGTTGCTCCTGTCAGAGTAATTTTCCAATATGTTGTCCACTTATAATTAGACTATTGGCTCATAGAGCAAAGTTCAAAATTAATAACTAAATAGAAGAATTGGTAAATAGAAATGAATAACTCTAACCTGTTCAACCAAATATTAATGTCAAAAAATGAGAAATAAAGTAAAAGAAAATAGTGACACAATCTATCACTATTTTAACAGAAGTCTAATAAATGAAAATAAACATAACATAAAGTCCCAAAGATCCCAGAAACTGACTCAGCCAGCAAACACTTATTTTCCTTGTCAATGAAAGAGAGATAACTGGTAAAGCTAATCCTGAATCAGTACAAAAAGCAACTTTAAAAGCATTGCAAAGTGATAAAAATTATCCATCTTGTATTTTGTAATGCTATTTCTTATTTAGTCATATATGCTTCCCTTCTCCATAAATTTGACAGGTAAACTATTCGTTGCTCTACCAGATTGCTTACACTATCAGAGTTTAAATCTAAATTATGAACCCATTTTGACTTTATTTTGGTATACGGTGTAAGACCTTGGTCTATGCCCAATTTCTGCCATACTATTTACTATAGTCATTGACAACTGTGTCTGGAGTACCTAATCTGTTACACTGATCTAACACTTTATTTCTCAGTCAGTACTAAATAGGTTTGATGATTGCTGCTTTATAATACAGTTGAAGATCTTGTATGGCTAGGCCACCTTCCCTAGCATTTCTTTTTCATTAATTCCCTTGATATTCTGGACATTTTGTTATTCCAGATGAATTTTGTTATTATTTTTTCCAGCTGTATAAAATACTTTTGGTAGTTTGGTTGGTATGATAGTAAATAGGGAAATTATTTTATGTAGAATTGTCATTTTTATTATATTAGTTCGGCCTACCCATGAGCAAGTGATGTTTATTCCAGTTATTTAGATCTGACTTTATTCACGTGAAAATTGTTTTGTAATTATGCCCATATAGTTCGTAGGTTTCTTTCTTTTATTTATTTTTTTCAAAGCAATTGGGGTTAAGTAACTTACTCAAGGTTACATGGCCAGTCATTATTTATGTGTGGGTGCTCATTTTCTGAGGCTGAAACTGATTCTGTGTCCTCCCGACTCTGGGCTGGCACTCTTACTCACTGCACCACCTAGCCGCCCCTGGGTTTCTTTTGGCAGGCAGACTCCCAAATATTTTATAGTGTCTATGGAAACATTAAATGGAATTTCTCTTTCTTCCTATTGGGATTTGTTAGAAATATTTAGGAATGCCAAGCATTTATGTGACTTTCTTTTATATCCTGCAACTTTGGTAAAGTTGATTATTTTTTCAAGTAGTTTTTTACTTGATTCTCAAGAATTCTATAAGTACATCATCATATCATCTGCAGAGTCATAGCTTAGTGGCTTCTTTGGTAATTCAAATTTCTTCAATTTCTTTTTCATCTCTTATTGCCATAGCTAACATTTCTAGTACCAAATTGAATTAACAGGGGTAATAGTGGACATCCTTATTTCAATCCTGACCTTACTGGAAATACTTCTAGCTTATCCCCATTACATATAATACTTGCTGATGGTTTTAGGTAGATGCTATTTTAAGGAAGATTTCATTTATTCCTATTTCCTAATGTTTTTAATAGGAATGGGTGTTGTATTTTGTCAAAAGTTTTTTTTTTCCTGCATCTATTCAGATAATCATTTTATTGCTACTAGTTTTTTGTTTATATAAACGATTATACTGATAGTTTTCCTTATATTGAACCAGTCTTGCATTCCTTGTTTAAATCCTCTCTGATCTAAGTGTATTATTCTCATGACAAGTTGCTGTAATCTTTTTGCTAATATTTTATTTAAGTTTTGTACATCTATATTCATTTAGGGAATTGGTCTATAATTGTCTTTCTCTGTTTGGCTCTTCCTGATTTAGGTATCAGTACCATACTTGTATCATAAAAAGAGTTTCATAGGGCTCCTTCTTCACCACTTTTCCCAAATAGTCTATAGAGTATTAGCATTAATTGTTCTTTAACTGTTTAATACAAGTCACTTTTAAATCCATCTGGTCCTAGAGATTTTTTCCTAGGGAGTTCATTGAAGACTTTTTCAATTTATTTTTCTCAAATGGTGCTATTTGTGTGTTTTACTTCCTCTTCTGTTAATCTGGTCATTTTATAGTTTTTTGTAAATAGGGATAGAAGCAGTTTGCTCTTATTGAACAACAAGTTTGATGGTGTGTGTGTGTGTGTGTGTTTCCCTTTTTGCCTTTTTATGTCTCACTTGAGTCTTGTATTTGAAGATTAAATTTTCCATTGAGCCCTAACCTTTTCATAAGGAATGTCTGTAAGTACTTTATTTCATTGAATGACCATATCCTTGCTTGAAAGATTATGCTCAGTTTTGATGTTTAATGGACCTTTGGTTGTAATCCAAGTTTCTTTGCCTTACAATATATTACATTCCAATCCTTCCAATCCTTTTTTTCCCCTACCCACCCTTCCAGAATAGTAGTCCCACAAGATATCACTTCCTCCAATCTGCTCTCTCCCATACCTTCTCCCATACCCCCTTCGACTTTTCCATTAGAGGAAGGTGAATCTTTGTGTGCCAATGCCTGCACATCTTATCTCCCTATTACAAGCAAAAGAGTATTAATAATAGTATTTATATATATTTGAAACATTTAATCTTAAGACTTTGAATTTCAGATCCACTTCTTTCCTCCCTTGTCACCCATTCCCTCTGGGGAGATAAGTAATTCAGTATAAGTTATACATGTCTAGCTATGCACAACATTATCATAGTAGATATATTGTACAAGGCTGCTTATAATTCCCTCCCACTCATTCCACCCCCCACCTGGTCCATTCCCTACATGATCTTGTCCCTCTTCTATAGTGGGTACTTCCAATCTCCCCTCCCCCCAAGGATGCCCTCCCATCCATCATCCCTCCTCTCATCCCCCTTCCCCCTATTCTGCTGTAGGTTGAGATATCCCATTTAGTATGTATGTCATTCTTGCCCTGAACCAAATTCAATGAGGAATGTGGTTTTGCCTTTTTGCCTTCTTATTCTCCCCCTCCCTTGCAACCACTTCCCCTTGCTTCTTCTACATGAGATAGTTTACCCTACCCTGTCTCTCCCCATCTCCTCTTGCCACTTTCCTCTCTCACCTCATAATTTCACCCCTTGAGTATCCTCCGTTCCCAAGAAATTCAACCTATGCCCTCTATCCATATATAACTGTGACCATATACACCCACATTCACATATGTATTCATATGACCATACACCCTTCTTCCATTATTTTTATAGTGAGAAAGATTTCATCAGTCACAGTTATTGTTTTTCCACATAGGAAAGTAAATATTTCAACTTTGGTAAGTTCCTTTTGATTTGTTTTCCCTGATTCCCTTCTCAGGCATCTCTTGCTTCTTGTGTCTGGATGTCAAATTTTCTATTCAATTCTGGTTTTTTCCTCAAGAATGCTTGAAAGTCCTCCATTCCACTGAATGACCATATTTTCCCCTGAAACAAAACACTCAGTTTTGCTGGGTAGGTGACCCTTGGGTTCATTCCCAGCTCTTTTGCCCTCTGGAATATCGTATTCCATGCCCTTTGATCCCTCTCTGTAGTAGCTGCCAGGTCCTGTGCTGTTCTGATTGGGTTTCCACAATATTGAAATTGTTTCTTCCTGGCTGCTTGTAGTATTTTCTCCTTGATCTGGGGATTCTGGAACCTGGCTATAATATTCCTGGGAGTTTTCTTTTTGGGATCTTTTTCAGGAGGTGATCGGTGGATTCTTTCAACCTCTATTTTGCCCTCTGGATCTAAAACATCAGGGCAATTTTCCTTGAGAATTTCTTGAAGGGTGATTTCTAGGTTCTTTCTTTGATCATGGCTTTCAGGTAGTCCAATAATTTTTAAATTGTCTCTCCTGGATCTATTTTCCAGGTCAGTGGTTTTTCCCATGAGATATTTCACATTGCCTTCTAATCTTTCGTTTGTTTGGATCTGCTTAACAGCATCTTGATTTCTCATAAAGTCATTAGCTTCCATTTGCTCCAGTCTAACTCTGAAGGAATGAATCTCCTCAGTGAACTTTTGAGATTCTTTTTCCATCTGGCAAATTCGACTTTTTAAGGCATTCTTCTCCTCATTGCCCTTTTGGGCCTCCTTTGCCATTTGAGTTAGTCTATTTTTTAAGGTGTTGTTTTCCTCAGTCAGGCTGTTGACCCTCATTTCATACTTTTCCTGCATCCTTCTCATTTCTCTTTCCAATTTTTCCTCCACTTCTCTTATTTGATTTTTAAAGTCCTTCTTAAGGTCCTCTATGTCCTGCAACCTGCTCATGTTTTCCCCTGGGGCTTTTGGAGCAGGATTTTGACCTCACAGTCCTTTTCCCTCTCTATGCCCCCAAAATAGGAGTCTAGGGTTTCATTTTTTTGTTTAATTTGTTTCCTTTGCCTTGGCATGTTGCCACTTAATTACTTGACTTTTGGGCTTGTTGCCACACTATGGCTCTGCTGCTAGTCAGGAATTTTCGTCCCGAACATTTGGGAGGCAACTTCCGTTTCTGGAAGCTAGAAGCCCACCCAAGACCTTCCCCCCCACCCCGATCACAATCCAGATCCAGGGAGGTTAAATCAAGAGCGATTACCCCCCAAGACTGATCGCTGGATCTCCCTACAGTTCGCAGGCCAGGAGCTGGAGCTGCCTCTGAAAACTACAAAATGGCGTGTTTCCTCAGTGGCTTCTAGCCCCCAGGGGAGGAAGCCGACGCATTCCCCAAATACTGGTCCCAAAGTCCATAGGGCACTAACATCTCACTTTGTCCTAGGCATGTCTATGTTGATAATTCTGGAATCACCACAGCTGCTGGTGTTCTGGGGTCTCTCCAGCCAGCTGCTGGCCCTGCCTCCCTGGGGCTAAAACCTCAGCTCATGTGGACCTGGGCTTGGCTCGGCTTGGCTTCCCATGCTCTGCGCCCTGCGAGCTGCTGGCTCCCACGCTGGTACTTCCTGCAGGGCTGCTGGGCTGTCCTCAGCGGGAAGTTAGCTTCTCTGTGTCATTCTGTGGGTGCTGGGGCTCCAGAAGTTGTTCAGAGTCCCCTTTTACATAATTTGGGAGAAGTCTGGGGGCAGAGAAGCTTGGATGAGCTGTTTCTACTCTGCTATCTTGCCTCCGCCCCTCCCTCCAATCTTTTAATGCAGAAGCTGCAAGGTCCTGTGTGATCCTGACTGTAGTTCCATATTTGAATTGTTTCTTTCTGACTACTTGCAGTATTTTCTCCCTGACCTGATAATTCTGCAATTTGTCTATTGTATTTCTTTGAGTTTTCAATTTGGGTTCTCTTTCAGGAGGTGAATGGTGGATTCTTGCAATGACTATTTTACTCCCTGGTTCTAGAACCTCAGGGAAATTTTCCTTGATGATTTATTGGAATATATGGTCCAGGCTCTACTCTCCAGGTTCCTTTTTTTCATCATGACTTTCTGATAGATGAATAATTCTTAGATTCTCTCTCCTGGATCTGTTTTCCAGGTCAGTTGTTTTTCCAGTGAGATAGTTGACATTTTGTTTATTTTTTCATTCTTTAGATTTTGTTTTACTGATTTGTGGCTCATAGAGTTATATATTTTATTTTATATTTTTAATTTTTTTAAAATTTATTTTTAGTTTACAACATTCAGTTCCATAGTCCCTTGAGTTTCAAATTTTCTCCCTCTCCCTCTCCTCCACCCCCATTCCCCAGCATGGAGGTATGCACTCAAATATAGGATCTACAAATATCTTCACATTAATCATTAGTCAGGTTGTAAAGAAGGATTATAGCTAATGGAATGATCAGTGGAAAAGAGGAAACAAAACAAAACAAGAAAAAGAAATAAGAGCAAGTAGCTTGTTTCAATCTGCATTAAGACTCCACAGCTTTTTCTCTGAGTATGGATATCTCTTTCCATCATGAGTCTTTTGGAGTTGTTTTATAACCTTATATTTCTGAGAGGAGCCCAGTCTATTGACGTTAGTTATCAGATATACATTGTGTCTGTGATTGTGCACAGATTTCTTCTGGTTCTACTCTTCTCACTCAGCATCAGTTTATATAAGTCTCTCCAGGTTATTGTGAAGTCTGTCTGCTCCTCATTTCTTATAGCACAGTAGTAGCCTATTACATTCATATACCACAACTTGTTCAGCCATTCCTCAATTGATGGGCATCCATTTGATTTCCAAATCTTTGCCACCACAAAAAGAGCTGCTATAAAAATTTTTGTACATATGGGTCCTCCTCCCACTTCTCTGATCTCTTTGGGATATAACCTTAGAAGTGGTATTTCTGGGTCAATGGGTATGCACTTATTTATAGCCCTTTGGACATAGTTACAGATTGCTTTCCAGAATGGCTGGATCAGTTCACAATTCTGTTAACAGTACATTAGTATTCTAATTTTTACACATCCTCTCTAGCATTTATCATTTTCATGTTTTTACATCTTAGCCAATCTGGCCGGTGGGATGTGGTACCTCAGAGCTGTTTGGATTTGCATTTTTTTGATCAATAGTGATTTAGATGATTTTTTCATGTGCTTATAGATGTCTTTAATTTCATCTTCTGAGAACTGCCTGTTCATATCCTTTGACCATTTATCAATTGGGGAGTGGCTTGTATTCTTGTAGATTTGACTCAATTCTTTGTATATTTTAGAAATGAGGCCTTTATCAGAGACACTGGTTGTAAAAATTATTTTCCAATTTTCCACTTCCCTCTTAATCTTGATTACATTGGCTTTGTTTGTCTAGAAAATTTTCAATTTGATGCAATCAAAATTATCCGTTTTACACTTTCTAACGCTAACTCTTGTTTCATGAGAAAATCTTCCCCTCTCCCTGGATGTGACAGGTAAACTATTCCTTGTTCTCCAGATTGCTTACAGTATCAGTCTTTATACTTAAATTGTGCAACCATTTCAACTTTATTTTGGTGTACAGTGTTAGATATTGGTCTATGTCCAATTTCTGCCATAGCATGCTCCAGTTTTGCCAGCAGTTTTTGTCAAATAGTGCATTTTTATGTCCAAAACTGAGTCTTTGGATTTATCAAACAGTAGAATACTATAGTCATTAACTGCTGAGTCTTGTGTACCCAATCTATTCCATTGATTCACTATTCTATGCCTCAGGCAGTACCAAATAGATTTGATGACTGCTCCTTTATAATACAGATTAAAATCTGTTATGGCTAGTTCACCTTCCTTAGCATTTCTTTTCATTAATTATGTTGGTATTCTGGACCTTTTGTCCTTCCAAATGAATTTTTCTACTATTTTTTCTAGCTCTACAAAGTAATTTTTTTGTAGATTGATTGATATGGCACTAAATGTGTAATTTAACTTAGGTAAAAGTTATTTTTATTATATTAGTTTGACCCAGCCATGAGCAACTGATGTTTTTTCAATTAGTTAGATCTGACTTTATTTGTATGAAATGTGTTTTGTAATTGTGTTCATATAGGTCCTGGGTTTGTTTTTGCAGGTAGATAACCAAATATTTTATAATGTCTAAAGTAACTTTAAATGGGATTTCTCTTTCTATTTCTAGTTGTTGGATTTCATTAGAAATATACAAGAATGTCGAGGATTTATGTGGGTTTATTTTATATCCTGCAATTTTGCCTAATTGATTTATTATCTCAGGTAGTTTTTTACTTGATTCTTTATGATTCTCTAAGCATATCATCATGTCATCTGCAAAGAGTGATAGTTTAGTCTCTTCTTTGCCTAATTTAATTCCTTAAATTTCTTTTCCTTCTATTATTTTTACTGCTAACATTTCTAGTACCAGATTGAATAAGAGGGTTGCTAGTGGACATCTTTCTTTCACCATTAATCTCACTGGAAATGCTTTTAGCTTACCCCCATTACATATAATATTTGCTGATGGTTTTAGACAGGTGCTACTTATTATTTTAAGGAAGACTCCATTTATTACTATACTTTCTACTGTTTTTTGCATTTTTTCAAATGCTTTATTAAATTCTAGCTTACATCATTCATTTCTGCTAGATTTTGAGTTACAATTTTCCCCCATTTTTCCCTACCCCCCACCCCAGTATAGCAGTCCCACAAGATAACCCTTTATCACATCTTCTCTCTCCCATATCTTCTCCCATATCCCCTTAGACTTTTTCAGTAGGGCAAGGTGAATCTCCATGTACCAATGCCTTCATATCCTATTTCCCAATTGTATGTAAAATATTATTAATAATAGTATTTATATATTTTTATACATTTGATTTTAAAACTTCGAATTCCAGATTCATTCCCTTCTTCTCCTGTCACCCACTCTTATTGGGAAGATAAGCCATTCAGTATAGGTTGTACATGTGTAGCTATGTAAAACGTTACCATAGTATATATATATATATTGTAAAGGAATGACTATATATCCCTCCCTCCTATCCCACCTCCCACTTGGTCTATTCCCTACTTTGATCCTGTCCCTTTTCAGAAGTGGGTGCTTCCAACTTCCCTCACCCCCTTCCCTACCACCTTCCCTTCCATCATCCCACCTATCATCCCCTAACCCCTACTCTCCTGTAGGGTGAGATACCCTATTTAGTATGTATGTCATTCTCTCCCTGATACAAATTCAATGAGAATAAGGTTTTGCCATTTTGCCTTCCTCTTCTTCCCCTCCCTTGTAACCAATTTCCCTTGCTTTTACTATATGAAATAGTTTATCCCATTCTGTCTCTCCCCATCTCCTCTCATTATATTCCTCTTTCACCTCTTAATTTCACCCCTTAAATATAATCCCTTCCCACCAAATTCATCCTGTGCTCTCTATCCACGTATACCTGTAAACATTTATACACACATTCACATATGTATTCATATGCCCATAAACCCTTCAACTATTTTCATACAAAGAAAAGTTTCATCAGTTACAGATATTGTTTTTTCATGTAGGAATATAAACAGTTCAAATTTGATAAGTTCATTATGATTTCTTTTCCCTGTTTACCTTCTCAAGTATCTCTTGCTTCTTGTGTCTGAATGTAAAATTTTCTATTCAACTCTGGTTTTTTCATCATGACTGCTTGAAAGTCCTCTATTCCACAAAATGACCATATTTTCCCCTGAAACAAAATACTCATTTTTGCTGGGTAGGCAATTCTTGGTTTTAATCCCAGCTTCTTTGCCCTCTGGAATATCATATTCCAAGCCATTCAATCTCTCAGTGTAGAAACTGTCAGATCCTGTGTTATCCTGATTGGGTTTCCACAGTAAGCAAATTGTTACTTCCTGGCTGCTTGTAATATTTTCTCCATGATCTGGGAATTCTTGAACCTGGCTATAATATTCCTAGGAGTTTTCTTTTTGGGATCTTTTTCAGGAAGTGATAGGTGGATTCTTTCAACCTCTGTTTTGCCCCCTGGTTTTAAAATATCAGGGCAATTTTCATTGAGAATTTCTTGAAGGATGATTTCTAGGTTCTTTCTTTGATCATGGCTTTCAGGTAGTCCAATAATTTTTAGATTATTTCTCCTGGATCTTTTTTTCCAGGTCAGTGGTTTTTCCTATGAGATATTTCACTTTGCCTTCTATTCTTTCATTTGTTTGAATCTGCTTAACAGCATCTTGATTTTTCATAAAGTCACTAGCTTTCATTTGCTCTAGTCTAATTCTGAAGGAATGATTCACCTCAGTGAGCTTTTGAGACTGTTTTTCCATCTGGCAAATTTGGTTTTTTAAGGCATTCTTCTCCTCATTGCCTTTTTGAGCCTCTTTTGCCATTTGAGTTAGTCTATTTTTTAAGGTGTTATTTTCCTCAGTCAGGCTGTTGACTGTCATTTCATACTTTTCTTGCTTCTTTCTCATTTGTCTTCCCAATTTTTCCTCCATTTCTTTTATCTGCTTCTTAAGAACCTCTATGGCCTATAAACATCTCATATTTTCATTTGGGGCTTTAGGTGCAGGAGTTCTGACCTCCTAGTCCTCCTCCTTTTCCATGCTTTTTTCCTCTTTGTCCCCAAAATAGGAATCTAATGTTGACTTTTTCTGTTTATTTTGTTTCCTTTCCCTAGTCATGTTGCCACTCAATTACTGGACCTTTGGACTTGTTGCCACAGTAGGACTCTGCCACCACGCAGGGGAGCTTCTGTCCCAAACGCTGGAGTTTTCTCAGCTGCTGGAGGTATTAGTTGGGTGGCCTCTCTGAAGCCACCACACACTCTGGCAAGCTGGTCACACACCCCAAGACCTCAACCCCAGACCACGATCCAGATCCAAGAAAGTTAAAGCAAGAGTGATTGCCCCACCCCGACTGATTGCTGCATCCCCCTACAATTCACAGGCCAGGAACTGAAGCTGCTGCATGTGTCTCTTGGCTATGCTGAAGCTCTCAGCGGCTTCTCACCCCCAGGGAAAGAGGCCAACTCACTCTCCCCACTAATGAATCCCAAAGTCCATATTGCACTAACTTCTCTCTTTATAGTTGGCATCTATGTGTTGGCAATTCTGGAAATGCCACGGCTGCTGGTGTTTTGGGGTCCCTCCAGCTCGTTGGTGGTCTGGGCACCCTGGGGCTAATACCTCTGACTCATGTGGGCCTGGGCTTGGCTCCCAGAGCTTTGTGCTTTCTGTTCCCTGCTGGGCTGCCAGGGCTGGTGGCCTGTCCTTAGCGGGAGCTTAGCTTCTCTTTGTCATATTGTGGGTTCTGAAACTCCAGAGGTTGTTTAGAGTCCCCTTTTATATAAATTTGGAGGTGGTGGGAGCAAGAGCTCTGTGGAAGAGCTGTTTCTACTCCACCATCTTGACTCCACCCCTTTTCTATTGTTTTTAATAGGAAGTACTTTTTCTGTGTCTTTTGAGATAATCATGTTTTCTGCTAGTTTTTTTGTTGATGTGATCAATTATATTGATAGTTTTCCTAATATTGAAACACCTTTGCATTCCTGGAATAAATCTTACCTTATCGAAGTGTATTATTCTCATGATAAATTGCTGTAGTATTTTTATTAATATTTTATTTAGAATTTTTGCATCTACATTCATGAGGGAAATTGGTCCATAATTTTCTTTCTCTTTTTTATCTCTTCCCAATTTAGGTATCAGTGCCATATTTGCATAATATAAAGCATTTGATAGGACTCCTCCAATTTTCCCGGCTAATTTGTAAAGTATTGGAATAAACTGTTCTTTAAATGTTCAGTAGAATTCACTAGTAAGTCCATCTGGCCCTGGGGATTTTTTCCTAGGAAGTTCATTGATGGCTTGTTCGATTTCTTTTTCTGAGATGGGGTTATTTAAGTAGTTTACTTTCTATTGAGATATTCTGAGCAATTTATATTTTTTTTGTAAATATTCATCCATTTAACTAAGCTTGTCAAATTTATGTGCATACAATTTGGCAAAATAATTCCTAATTATTGTTTTAATTTCCCCTTCATTTGGAGGTAGAGTCACCCTTTTAATTTTTGTTACTTATTATTTGATTTTTTCTTTCTTTTTTTTTTTTGTCATATTGACTAAGGTCTATCAATTTTATTTTTTTTTCCATAGTACAAGCTTTTAGTTTTTTTAAATTCAGTTTTATTATTCTCTCCTTTGGTTTTCTTTATTTCTAATTGAGTATTTAATTGGGGATTTTCAATTTGTTCTTTTTCTTGCTTTTTCAGTTGCATGCCCAATTTATTGACTTCCATTTTCTCTATTTTATTTATGTATGCACTTAGGGATATAAAACTTCCCTTAAGAACTACTTTTGCTGCATACCACAAGTTTTGGTATGTTGTGTCATTATTGTCATTCTCTTCAAAGAAATTACTGATTGTTTCTATAATTTGGTGTCTGACCCACTCATTCTTTACGGTTAAGTTTTTTAGTTTCCAATTAGTTTTTATTCTATCGTTCCATGGCCCTTTATTACATATGATTTTTATTGCGTCATGATCTGAGAAAGATGCATTTAGTATTTTTGCCTTTTTGCACTGAATTGTGAGGTTTTTATGCCCTATTACATGGTCAATTTTTGTGTATGTGCCATCTACTGCTGAGAAGAAGGTATATTCCTTTTTAAATTTTCTCCAGATGTCTACCATATATATCTTCCCTAAGATTCTGTTTACCTCCTTAACTTCTTTCTTGTTTATTTTGAGGTTAGATTTATTAAGTTCAGAGAGGGAGAGATTGAGGTCATTCATTAGTATAGTTTGGCTATCTATTTCTTCTTCTATCTTCCTTGATTTCTCCTTTAGGAATTTGGATGCTGTACTGTTTGGTGCATAACTATTTAGTAGTGATAACTCTTCTAAGAATGCTTTCTGGTCTTGAGACCAGTTTATATTCCTTGTTTAGGCTTCAGCTGTGGGTGTGGAGTCAATGCTGCCTCCTTTTGAATTTGGTTCCTCCCTCTTGCAATAATATGATTCTAGAGTCTTTGTTTTTCCAATCTGTATTTTACCCTTTTTGAGGCAAGGCCTTAGACATGCTCTTCTAGTACTCTTAAACCTTTATTATTAAATTTTTTGCTCTGGGGCAATAATTCTTTGTTTTCAGGGTTGGGGGGGGATTAGAGCAGCTAGGGTTCACTCTGCCATCCTGGTCCCTAGAAGTTCAGATAGCTTATTTTTAAATTTCCAGGCTGTGTGTTGATAATCCCAGGAGCAGCTCCTGTCACTTGCACAGGTCATGTGTTTGTCTCTTATACAGCTCCAACAAATCCCACTCTGTGGTGATAGGCCTGGCAATGGTCTTCGTTGTTGGTGGATCAACTTGCCACCACTTTGCCTGGGCCTCTGACTCATAGAGTCATTAACTTATGGTTGCCTGATTCTAATTTTTAACAAAATGTTTTCCTTGGTTAGTTTTTCTTCCTCCTTTTCCATTTGGACAATTTTTACTTTTTTTTTTAAACAAATGCTTTATTAACTTCTGTTTTACATCATTCATTTCTGCCAGATTTTGAGTTACAATCATTTTCCCCCCGTTATTCCCCTACCCAACCTCCCAGAATAGCAGTCCCACAAGATATCGCTTCCTCCAATCTGCTCTCTCCCATACCTTCCACCCCCTTCGACTTTTCCATTAGAGGAAGGTGAATCTTTGTGTCCCAATGCCTACACATCTTATCTCCCAATTAAAGCAAAAGAGTATTAATAATAGTATTTATATATATTTGAAACATTTAATGTTAAGACCTCGAATTTCAGATCCATTTCCTTCCTCCCTTGTCACCCATTCCCTCTGGGGATATAAGTAATTCAGTACATGTTGTACATGTCTAGCTATGCAAAACATTATCATAGTAGATATATTGTACAAGGCTGCTTATAATTCCCTCCCACTCATCCCACCCCCCACCTGGTCCATTCCCTACATGATCCTGTCCCTCTTCTATAGTGGGTACTTCCAACCTCCCCTCCCCCCAAGGATGCCCTCCCATCCATCATCCCTCCTCTCATCCCCCTTCCCCCTATTCTGCTGCAGGTTGAGATATCCCATTTAGTATGTATGTCATTCTCTCCCTGAACCAAATTCAATGAGAATATGGATTTGCCTTTTTTTCCCTTCCTATTCTCCCCCTCCCTTGCAACCACTTCCCCTTGCTTCTTCTAAATGAGATAGTTTACCCTACCCTGTCTTTCCCCATCTCTTCTTGCCACTTTCCTCTCTCACCTCATAATTTCATCCCTTGAGTATTTTCCCTTCCCAACAAATTCAACCTATGCCCTCTAACCATATACACACACATTCACATATGTATTCATGTGACCATATACCCTTCTTCCATTATTTTCATAGTGAGAAAGATATCATCACTCACAGTTATTGTTTTTCCATATAGGAATGTAAATAGTTCAACTTTGATAAGTTCATTTTGATTTCTTTTCCCTGATTACCTTCTCAGGCATCTCTTAGTTCTTGTGTCTGGATGTCGAATTTTTTATTCAATTCTGGTTTTTTCCTCAAGAATGCTTGAAAATCCTCTATTCCACTGAATGACCATATTTTCCCCTGAAACAAAACGCTCAGTTTTGCTGGGTAGGTGACCCTTGGGTTCATTCTCAGTTCTTTTGCCCTCTGGGATATCATATTCCATGCCCTTCGATCCCTCAGTTTAGAAGCTGCCAGGTCCTGGACTATTCTGATTGTGTTTCCACCATATTGAAATTGTTTCTTCCTGGCTGCTTGTAGTATTTTCTCCTTGATCTGGGGATTCTGGAACCTGGCTATAATATTCCTGGGAGTTTTCTTTTTGGGATCTTTTTCAGGAGGTGATCGGTGGATTCTTTCAACCTCTATTTTTCCCTCTGGATCTAAAAAATCAGGGCAATTTTCCTCGAGAATTTCTTGAAGGGTGATTTCTAGGTTCTTTCTTTGATCATGGCTTTCAGGTAGTCCAATAATTTTTAAATTGTCTCTCCTGGATCTATTTTCCAGGTCAGTGGTTTTTCCCATGAGATATTTTACATTGCCTTCTAATCTTTCGTTTGTTTGGATCTGCTTAACAGCATCTTGATTTCTCATAAAGTCATTAGCTTCCATTTGCTCCAGTCTAACTCTGAAGAAATGAATCTCCTCAGTGAACTTTTGAGATTCTTTTTCCATCTGACAAATTCGACTTTTTAAGGCATTCTTCTCCTCATTGCCCTTTTGGGCCTCCTTTGCCATTTGAGTTAGTCTATTTTTTAAGGTGTTGTTTTCCTCAGTCAGGCTGTTGACTCTCATTTCATACTTTTCCTGCATCCTTCTCATTTCTCTTTCTAATTTTTCCTCCACTTCTCTTATTTGATTTTTTAAGTCCTTCTTAAGGTCCTATGGCCTGCAATCCGCTCATGTTTTCCCCTGGGGCTTTTGGAGCAGGACTTCTGACCTCGCAGTCCTTTTCCCTCTCTATGCCCCCAAAATAGGAGTCTAGGGTTGCATTTTTCTGTTTCCTTTGCCTTGGCATGTTGCCACTTGATTACCTGACTTTTGGGCTTGTTGCCCCACTATGGCTTTAAGGCCAGCTAGAGGAATTTTCGTCCCGAACGTGTGGGGGGCAACTTCCGTTTCTGGCAAGCTGTAAACCCACCCACGACTTCCACCCTAGATCACAATCCAGATCCAGGGAGGTTAAAGCAAGAGCGATTACCCCCCAAGACTGATTGCTGGACATCCCTACAATTAATTTCAGGCCAGGAGCTGGAGCTGCCTCTGAAAACTACAAAATGGCGTGTCTCCTCAGTGGCTTCTAGCCCCCAGGGGAGGGAGCCAATGCATTCCCCCAAATACAGGTCCCAAAGTCCATATGATGCTAACCTCTTACTTTGTCCTAGGCATGTCTATGTTGATAATTCTGGAATCTCCACGGCTGCTGGTGTTCTGGGGTTCCTCCAGCCGGCTGCTTGACCTGCCTCCCTGGGGCTAAAACCTTGGCTCACGCGGACCTGGGCTCGGCTCTGCTCCCTGTGCTCTGCACATTGCGCGCTGCCAGGTCCCAGACTGCTGCGCTGGTCCTTCCTGCAGGGCTGCTGGGCTGTCCTCAGCGGGAGGTTAACTTCTCTGTGTCATTCTGTGGGTGCTGGGGCTCCAGAAGTTGTTCAGAGTCCCCTTTTACATAGTTTGGTGGGAATCTGGGGGCAGAGTGGCTTGGATGAGCTGTTTCTACTCCGCCATCTTGGCTCCGCCCCCCGACAATTTTTACTTTTAAGGAATTATTTTCTTCAGTTAGGTTTATTACCTCCTTTTCCATTTATAATCATTCATTTTAAGGAGTTGTTTTCTTCAGTGAATTTTTTTTACCCATTTTACCAATTATGTTTTTAAAATAATTGTTCAATTTATCTCCTACCTCTCTAATTTGGCTTTTAAAATCATTCTTGAACTCTTCCAGGAATACTTTTTGAGCTAGAGACCAGTTCATATTCCCTTTTGGGGGTTCAGGTGTGGGTAATGATGAGGTACAGCTTTGGGAACCCCCTTGAGCTCTCCTTAAATCTTTGAAGTACAGGCTAAGGGAACCCCCTTTGAACTCTTATTAAATTGTCCCATTTGATGAGGCATTTGCATGAGGCCATAAGCCTTACATTATGGCTGTGCCCAAACCTCTGTTATCAGGCTTCCCACCCTTGAGCCTATCAAAATATCAATCTGCCCTTGAACTGGCCTAGCCCATCATTGTCTGTAGTCTTCAGGTAACCTCCAGCAACTTCCCACCCTTAATCACTCATTGACTTCATTTGATGCCTGAACACCCTCCCCAAACTCCTCCTCTAGACCATTCCTATATTCTTCCTACAACCTTTCTGTATTTAAGATCCCATCCTCCTTCCATGTGGTGTGAGAATGCCAGAGAATGACCTAGCACAGACTTATTCTGTGTCAGATGCTTCTGCCCCACTTGTCCAAAGCAAGCCTCACAGATACCTAGGCTACTTAAGAATCTACCCAATATGTTGACCTTTTAATAAACTTTAACTTTCTTTGGCTGAGAAGACTTGAGTCAAATTCTTTTGGTAGGACCCAGTGTGTTGGTATTTTGGGGTCTCCAGAGCAACCCTAACCCTCTTTATGGGTAATGACTTCCTTATAAAAATTACAAAATGATTATAAAATTATAAAAATGAAGGATGATTTCTAGGCTCTTTTTTTGATCATGGCTTTTAGGGAGTCCAATAAATTTAAAATGATATCTCCTGGATCTATATTCTAGGTCAGTGGTTTTTCCAATGAGATGTTTCACGTTGCCTTCTATTTTTTTTCATTTGTTTGGCTCATGTGTCTTGATTTCTTATAAAGTCATTAGTTTCCACTTGCTCCAATCTAATTTTGAAGGATTATTCTCTTCAGTGAGTTTTTGAAATTCCTTTTCTAACTGGGCAATTCTGTTTTTTAATGCATTCTTTTCCTCATTGGCTTTTTGGACCTCTTTTGCCATTTGAGTAAGTCAATTTTTAAAGGTGTTTTTCATTATTTTGAGGGGTCTCCTTTAGGAGGATACCGACTTGCTTTTCATGATTTTCTTTCATTATTCTCAGTTCTCTTCCCAATTTTTCCTCTACTTCTCTTACTTGATTTTCAAAATCCATCTTGAGCTCCTTCTTGGCCTGTAACCAATTCATATTTTTTTCTGGAAAGCTTTGATTAGAAAGTTTTGAATTTGTTGCTTTCTTCTTGTTCCATATTTTGACCCTTTTTGTCCCCCCAAAAGGATTCTTTGCTCTGATTTTGCTTCCTTTGCTTGCTCATCTTGCCAGCCAATTACTTGGCTTTTGAGCTCTTTGCCATGGTAGAACTCTGCTTCCAGAGTGGAGAGAGCTTGTCCCAAATTGCTGGAATTTTATCAAATGTTTTCAGAGGTCTGAGGTGGGCCCCCTCTATATAGCCACCACAAGCTCTGGCATACTGGTGGTTCTCACCCCAGGACTACCACCCAAGACTGTGACCCAGATCCAAGCAGGTCAAACCAAGTGTGATTACCCTCTGAATGTTTGCTTTGTCCCCCTGTGCTCTGCAGGCCATGAGCTCTGGAGGTAGTCACATGGTAGCAGCTGCAGCTGCTGTGCCTCAGCCTCCTCTCTCCCTGAGTGGCAGTGGCCAGACTGTGCTCTTCTGTCACCCAGTTACAACAGTGTTTCCCACTGACCTTTCACTTTCTCTTTGGTGTTTATGGGTTGAGAAGTCTGGAAACCATCACAGCTGCCAGTGATTCACTCTGTTGAAATCTGCTCTGGCCTTTCTAGGCCACTGGTTGGGGCTGCCCCAGCTCTGGGCCTTAGTGGCTCATGAGGGATTGTGCTTGGCTCCCAGACTATTGTTATAGATCCTCCCTATTGGCCTGCCAGGCTGCCTTCAGTAGGAGATTTGTTTCTTTGGGGGTTCTGTAGCTCTAAAATTTGTTTTAAGTCATATTTTACAAATATTGGAGGTGGTTGGTGTGGGAACTCACTCAATTTCCTGCTTCTATTCCACCTTCTTGGCTCTGCTCCCCTTAAAATTATTTTCCTCTTGCTGTATATAGTTTCCATGTGAGATAACCTTAAAGAAAAATTTCAGATGAATCAAGGATTATATATATATATATGGTGCTTATGACAATTATGTGGTACAGTGGAAAGAATGCCGGGCCTGGAGCCAGGAAGACATGTTTTCCTGAGTTCAAATCTGTCCTCAGACACTTAATAGCTTTGTGACCCTGGGCAAGTCACTTAACCCTGTTTGCCTCAGTTTCCTCATCTGTGAAATGAGTTGGAGAAGGAAATGGTAAACCAGTCCAAAAGAAAACCACAAATAGGTTCAAGAAGGGTGACTGAAACAACTGAACAACAACAAATGGTGGCTAAAAGGAGCAGCTGAATACTGTCCATAATGTCATATACAAAAGGTGACATAAAAATACTTCAAATGTAAGACTAGAAAAGGATGAAGGCCAGTCAGGTAATGAATAAAAGATAAAATAAGTGGAGCAAGTACTTCATTTGTGTTCCTGGATATTAAACTATATAGAATAGGTTCTTAGTCTCATTTCTGAACATGCAAAATATACATTGTGATAACCATTACAATATGACTGGTTTCCTTTGTAATACTATGTATTTGTTTTATGCATCTAAACACATTCTAAGAAGGGCTTCATAGGCATAAGTAGATGTCCGGAGAGATCCACCACAACCACGCACACACAGACACACAGACACAGACACAGACAGACACAGACACACACACACACACACACACACACAAACACACACTGTTAAAGAATCTTTGACCTACTGTAAGGTCTCCAGTGATGATGTATATAAATATTCTATGTAAGATTTATTTGAAAATATATAACAGATTCTTTTGCAATGAAAAAAGTCTTTGGATTATGGACTACATCAATGGTAGAATTATTCACATTGATTATCACATCTAGATTAAAGGCTGGAAGGGAATTTAAAGAGCATATGATCTTATGACTTATTTTAAAGATGAGGAAACTGGGGAGGCTAGGTGGCACAGTGAATAGAGCACCAGCCCTGGAGTCAGGAGGACCTGAGTTCAAATCTGGCCTCAGACACTTGACCCAATTATTAGCTGTGTGACTTTGGGCAAGTTATTTAACCCCAATTGCCCTCCAAGAAGCAAACAAACAAAAAAAAAAGAGGAGGGAACTGAGGTTCTGATAGGTTAAATTATTTGTTTTAGGTCATATGTTTAGAATTCGAAACTAGATGATCTAATTCCAAACCAAGAACTAATAACATTCAACCAAATTTCCTTCAGATTTATGTACTATAATATTGAGAAGATAAACTACCTTGGGACCTCTCAGTACTCTTTCTTATCAAAAGTCTTTCATACTTTAAAATAATTTCAAAAATATGAAACAAAATATTGCCAAACATGTATAGCAAAACCAAGTACAGTATTTTCATATATAGTGATGAAGTATGTTATAACATGTATGTTTTATATAAATAAGGCAAATAAAAAAGCAAAATCAACTCTATATTGACATCTTCCTGCCACCAAACCAAGAAATAAACAAATTAAATAGTTTTCTGACAGGTAGAGTATATTTTTGCTTGTGTTTTTTCTTATTCAGTTCTTTGGTTCTTTACTAGGACATAAAGTTTTCTTTTATTTTTAATTAGTTACAAAACTACTCTGTCATTATTTAAATGAGATGCTGTCAGTAGGGCTAATTAAATAAGCAGTATTTATATTCAAATATTAGCCAAAATTGTTTGCATTTCTTTTAATAGGTTTCTTCATTAATATTTTAGCTTTAATTTTAATTGTGATGTTATTTATGACTAGTAAAAAAATGAACATAACTTGTTTGACAGAATCTTGTCAGCCTGACCATAAATTTATCAATCAACAGTGTTGGGTATTTATCTTTATTACAGTACAGATTTTAGGCACAAATTTCTTTTCAGCATTAAAAATAAATATAGAACCACAAAAATCCAGTTAATTTACTATATTTTTGGCATTTTACTCTTTTCTCAGAATGAGGTTCCTTTTCATTTGTTTCTTATTGTTTAGACATCTCTTGTGTTTAATAAAAAACGAATATATTTGGTATGTGCTATCATTTGTTTCTTGTATATTATTCAACAAGGTGAATGAATACCAAAATGTTTTAAATTTTAATAACGATTGCATGAAAAGCATACATTTTATGAAGTCACCTTTAATCATAATATTTCTTTTAAGCTTTCCATTTTCATGAAAATTAATAATTAATATTTGGATCATCTAATAAAGATTAATTTCATTTAAAATTTGTGTTGACGTTTTGGCATTGTATAATTTTTTTCAAAGATGAAAGTTATAAATTTAGTAAAAGCTTTACACCCCAAGTCTATTCACTTTATATTATGCATAATTTAAAATATTAAATATTTAGTTTTCTTTCAAATGAATTTGCTTAGTATACTCATGATACTATAAATATCTGTTTTAATTTAGTGGTCAAATAGATGTCTTCAATAATTCCTTGAAAGGAAAGTATTACCTCAAGAGTGAAAAATTCCAGATCCACTTAATTATTTATATTTTTAGGATTGTAGAATAACAAAAAATTACATGTATTAATTATTTTCAATACATTATGACAGTATAATGTTTCATTCTTTGCATTTATATCCTCAGTAACTGGCAAAGTGCTTGGAATATAGTTGCTTATTAATGCTAATTGATTGATCAATTGAGCCAACCTTTTACAGCTTTCACTAAGATCATTCAAGTGAAGCAATTTAATCTCCCTCCCCTTTCCTCTACTCATACTTCACTAATATATTGATTGATAGCGAAATATTAAGATAGAATTAAGAGAGCAGAATAAGGTGTATGTACAATTTAAAGCCCATATAATTAGACTATATTTAACAATAATAAATATGAAGAAATTATACATTATGTGGAACTTAATCTTCTGCTTTATGCTTTTACACATAGACACTTGACATGTGTTGTGTCAATATGTTCTTAAAATTTTGTTGTGATTTGGTCAATTTTTACCAATGGGTCAATTTATTTGAGGGAAGAAGGCAAGTCAGACTTAATTTGGCATTTCATAAACAACAAGAACAAACCAACATTTCTTTCTCCTTCATTTCAATTGTGGCATGGTCTAGGAATAGCCTAGAATTCTGAAAAGTTGAAATATAAGGGAGAATAAGAAGCTTGCTTAGGGTTTGAAGGATACTGAGGTATTATCCTTTAGTTAATATACTATTACCAGAAATTGATAAAATCTCATAAATCTTCATTATTGACCTATTCTCCTTATTATAACTCATATAATAGAAAAGAACATGAGAAAATGTACTTTTGCTGCATGCTTATAACCTTGGATGAATTCCTAAGTACTGTAGGAATATTGGGTATAAAAATATACTTAGAGGGGCGGCTAGGTGGTGCAGTGAGTAGAGCGCCGGCCCTGGAGTCAGAAGGACCTGAGTTCGGATCCGGCCTCAGACAATTAATCCACACAAACAAAAACCTAGCCATGTGACCTTGGGCAAGTTACTTAACCCCAATTGCCCTAAAAGGGGCGGCTAGGTGGCACGGTGAGTAAGAGCACCGGCCTCGGAGTTGGGATGAACCGAGATCAAATCCGGCCTCAGAAAATGAGCACCCACACACAAATAATGACTAGCCATGTTACCTTGAGCAAGTTACTTAACCCCAATTGCTTAAAAAAAATATATATACTTAGAAATATAACAATTTTTGGAAGTCATGGGCAAAGTAATTGTGTTGAATATTCTGATATGAGGAAGTGAGGTAAGTCTGAAAATTAAAAGGAAAAATTGGAATTGTTTTCTTCTCAGATATGTAGACACAGGTATTTTCCAGAGCATCAAAACTTTATAAAATAGAATATTTCTTCTAGATATGACATTAAGATGAAAGAATTCACTAAATTCTATTCCAATTATATCTTAATGGCATTAAGATATCTCTGATTTCTCAAAAGTTGTGAATATAAAATATGAGCCCTGGGAGAACCAAGTTTTAAAGGGTTTGAATATGAGGACCACAATGTACTGTATTATCTATCATTTAATTATGGAGTTTAATTAAGGTGAGGATCATCACCTGAGGCTTGGCCATCAGTTGATGGTGTTTTTTTTTTTCTTTCTTTCCATGATAACACTAACAACTAAAGGACTGAGGGTTTATAATTTTCATGGGGAGGAAAAATACTTGTTTCAGTGGAAAAAACTCTAAGATTTTCATACTGAACTTGGAGTCAGGATCTGAGTTTAAATTTCACCTATCTCTTACAAGCTTTGTGATCTAGAGTAATTCACTTAATGCTTTAGTTCTCAGTTTCATCATTTGTAAATTGAGGCAATTGGTCTGGGAGGTCTCTGATATACCTCTCAATTCTCTATATATAACGTTATGAATACAGATACCAATGAAGTTGACAATCTTATATTACTGAATTAAGGTATTAGCACAGTGGCTGGTATATAGAAGGTGCTTACTAAATGTTTATGATTTGATTGTTGTGGGTAATTGACACAAATCTAACTTACCAAGAGCTATTCCCCTATTCATAGATAAGTGTTTGAACAATATGAACAATTTTCAAAAGAAGATTTGTAAAATGTAAATGGCCATAAATAGTAGGATAAATACAATTTAAAGCAGTACTATAGTTTCACCTTAATCTGTGCACATTGGGAAAATTAAAAAAAATAATGATAATGTTGAGGATCTTTAAGAGTGCTCTGGTGCATTATTGATGGAATTGTAAAGTAGTCAAAATTTTGAACATCAATTTAGAATTATGCAAGAAAATATGCAAATATATATGCAAAAAAACCCCAACAACCCTAAACTGTTCATATCCTGTTACTCAGCAATCTCACTCCTGGGGGATATAGCCAGCTAGAAATAAAGGTTGGATATCAAGTAAATATTTATATCACTCTTTGCAGTAGCAAAGAACTGGTAACAGTGGGTACATGTTGGTTACAGAGTATCTAAAAATATGGATTTAAACTGTCTGATTATTTTAATTCAAAGAGAAGTTTTTAATGATTCTGAGTCAGCCTCAGATGTCACCAGTGCAGTGATTCCAGGGACCTATGTTTGGTTTTAGGCAACTTAAAGATTTTTTTTCCATTTTTCAAAAATCCATTGCTTGGATAAAATAATAGGTGACATACTATAAAATGTGCCAATGACACAAAGTTGGTGGTAGAGGTGAACCTGAATGATAAAGTTAAGATTTAAAAAGAACTTTAGTGGCTACAGTGTTAGGCTTAATCTAATCTATATATACACACAATCATACATAGCCATGAGTACTCATGGAAGAGCTCTACAGTTTGGACATCTAACTGCATATCAGAGTCTAGAAATGGAAATTCACCATCAATTTTGTTTTGTTTTGTATTCCCTCTTTGAATAGGTCAAAACATAGAGAGTTTATGAGTCTAATCCAGTGAACTCTACAGTGTTCCAGGTCTTAATGCCACAAGCAAAATGTCATCCAAGATTCAGAAGATATGGAGGATACTCTGTAAAGCTTCTCTCTCCAACATGTACTTTTGACTAAATTTATGCGCTGATTGGCGAACACTTTTATTGAACATTGTGCCAGGAACATAGTAGGTATTTTAAAATGCTTGTTGATTGAACCCAAGTATCATTGTTGCAGGTTTCACCAACCAAGAGACATAAAGCAATGTTATTTGTTATTTAATTGAGACATATGCATAAGGAACACCTTTCTAGAAGAGAGTTTTTAATGTGGCATTGACTTCTACTGAAAGGGATTTTTGTTTTCTTGGTTTTTAATTGACAATCAATAAACTCAGTGGTATTTTGAATCCTCTACATCTTTCAGTCACTCGTATTAGATAAAGATGTGCTCTGCTTTGGATTAACACATGCAAAAGCCTATCCTCTGTCTCTCTTTTTTGCTTTCTGGAGGGGGAAGGCAGGGCAATTGGGGTTAACTGACTTGCCCAAGGTCATATGATTGGCAAGTGTTAAGTGTCTGAGGCCGAATTTTTTACTCAGGTCCTCCTGACTCCAGGGCTGGTGCTCTATTCACTGCTTGACCTAGCCATCCCCTCTATTCTCTTTTGATATCACCATCAAAAATGCCTTCAGTATCTGTCTGTATTATTTTCATAAAATGATAAATTAGGTATATGGGTTAGTAGTTATTGCTATTCGCTTCATTGTCTTTTGGGGGGTAATAAGACCTGAAGATATTGTCCCTTGACGTGGCTTTGTTATCTTCCCCTTGTCATGATATAGTAATAATTGTCTTTTCAAATCTGTTATGCCCAATACAACCTCCCATTTGTAACTGGTCTAGTTCAATTGCTTTCTACATCTCTATTTTCTTCAGTGTAATTTCTATTTCATCTGCAAGCAAATCTATGACTATGTAATTAGAATCCCAGTAAGTTCCTTGAGAACAGGGACTGTCTTTTTGCCTTTCATGGTATCCCCAACACTTACCACAATGCCTCAAAAATAGTAAGCATTTAATAACTATTTATTTATTTTGTCTGAGTTAAAATATTTGTTGCAAAAACTTTTGCAGATATTTTCCATCTTTTATCTGATGGTTGTTGTTACAGTTTCATCACTATGTCTTTGAATTGTCTTTGCTTAGTTCGGTCTCCTGTGAGGTTTTCTTTAAATTTGTTTTTCACTCCTGCTTTTCACTAGTGTATGAGAAGGCATTTCCCAGACACTTAATCACCCTTCTCCATAAGTTATTTTACAAATGATATTATATTTTTAAAAGGTTGTGTGATGGCTACTATGTATCTCCAAATGGCTGAATGAAAAAGACTTATTAAATTTTGTCTCTGTGCTTAGCATTTTCCTAAGTACAGAAATAGAAAACAAATGAGGCACTCTTTGCTTTTAAGGAGCTTTATTCTTTTTTTTTTGTTTGTTTGTTTTTCCCTTTGGGAGGCAATAGGGAATAAGTGACTTGGCCAGTATGACACAACTGATAAATGTCTGGGGTCAGATTTGAACTCAGGTCCTCCTGACTTCAGGTGCTCTCTTCACTGCACCACTTAACTTAATTTTTATAAATGTTGTCCAAAGAATGGCGTTTTTGTCTGAAAATTTGTAGTAGTGATGAATAGAGCTATATAAAGGTGATTGGTAGGTCATTTTATAGGTCATATGACTTGGTCACTTATAGTCATAGTGACTTGATAGTGGCTCCTAGAGCAAGTAGCATCAGGTGGAGTTCCCCCAATGTTAACTGTACTGCATTACTTCCTCCTGAGTTATTGAGTTAAATTCCCCAAGTAATGATCTCAGGTGGTCCACTTTGGTTTGAATGGTGCATTGTCAGGGTATCCAGCAAGAAGATGGCCAGAGTGGGTGACTGGATGAGATTTGAAACCTAGTTTTGTCAGTTACAGAGTGCCTGAAATATAAGGATTCAAAACTACTTAAATATCCAGAGAATTATCATTAATGGTTCCATGTCAACTTAGAAGGAGGTTATAAGTAGAGTGACATGTCTAGATATAGTGCAATAGTTGTGTTTGTTCTTACTCCCTCACCAATAAAGACAAGTGTGTTCTCAGAGTAAGAGTTCCAAATAAAGATAAATGGAATAAGTCTGCCCAGTCATGGTCTCTGGTGTTCTAGAGAGTAGAGGAACAGCATACATGGCTGGAAAGACTTGGCAAATAGTTAACATGATTTCTACTAGAGAATTTTTCAACCTTTTCATTCCATTAATTTATTTATATTAATTTTAAACTTCCAACTACTCTGTATGTATCTTGTAAATAACTAGGTAAATACATGTTGTCTTCCCTCTTTAAGTTCTATGTTTCCTTAAGGGTAAGGAAAAAGTTTTTTTTTTAATTTTCTTTTTATCTCCAATACTTAGCATAGTAAGTGGTACATACTAGTAGGTAATAAATGCTTATTTGTTTACTTAGCTTGTGTGAAATTCCTACAGTCAGTAATAATGTCATTTCCTTCCTTCATTTCTAATCTTTTAAACTTATTGATTGCTTAAATAGGACAGGTTGGAATTAGTCTAAAAGTTTACCATATATTTTCCTAAATTTAATCTTTATTCTGGCTTTCTATTACTATTGATTTTTGATTTAAAAAGACAATACACAGACAATTTATATAGGTTAATTCCCACATCAGTAACCAGTTGGTTTCTGTCCATTAAAGTGTTATCAATTTATTTTGGTTTTATGTTGATGATATCCAGGCCCTTCCAATTATTTTTCTAGAAGAAAGTATTCATAATGTATAAGCATGAACCTTCTGTATAGTCTATAATTCATTAGCCTCCTTCATTCTTTCTTCTGAAACTCCATTTCCTACTATTTTCCCTCCATGTCTAATGTCTAGCTCTGCACTGAATTTACAAATATCCAAGTATATGTTGATTAAATTTGAAGGATCTTAGGGGCGGCTAGGTGGCGTAGTGAGTAGAGCACTGGCCCTGGAGTCAGAAGAACCTGAGTTCGGATCCAGCCTCAGACACTTAACCCACACAAACAAAAACCTACCCGTGTGACCTTGGGCAAGTTACTTAACCCCAATTGCCCTAAAAGGGGTGGCTAGGTGGCGCAGTGAGTAAGAGCACCGGCCTCGGAGTTGGGATGAACCGAGATCAAATCCGGCCTCAGAAAATAAGCACCCACACATAAATAATGACTAGCCGTGTAACCTTGAGCAAGTTACTTAACCCCAATTGCTTAAAAAAAAATTGAAGGATCTTACAATGCTTTTTGGAAACTTTCTTAATCCTTTAAAAGAAATTGTCACATAAGCTAAAATTATTTTCTTGCTAATCCTTTATAAAATGACCAACTATCCAATAAAATAATGTTTTTAATTGCCTTTTGATACATGAGTAAACTACCTTTTCTAATTGCATTATTTGCCTCAAGCAGAATTTATGAATCATTCTTCTATTTGGCTACAATGTCTTTGTTTTCTCTTTTAATTTCTCACAAGACTGAGGTACTACCATGCCAGTGGAAGCAGTAACAGCATACTCAACAGTTACACCACAATTAGTGAGGATGAGAACTGGTGAGAACAGTATGATGACAGTTCCAGAAGACTTCAGTGGTACTACAACAATGGAATGTGGAATTCTTTTCCATACCTGTGCTCTGGCTTCAAATGCCTTCTATCTATGTACCCTTCATGGATGAACCCTATGTATGCTTATTATCATCACTGATGGTGAATAAATTTAGGGATTTCCATAGTTTTATGGGTAGGAAGGATTGTTCATTTATGAATGTTGTTGTTTTGTCTTTTCATTATATTCTTTATCCTTGAATTAATTGTGAACTCTAAATAAGGGGAAAATAAACATATTTGTGGGGATTCATGAACTATGGATCTGATTTGATATAGACTCGAACTAAATACTTTGCACCTAGGAAAGCTACTTTGGGAACCCCATGTATGAGAAGGGGAAGCTCAGAACCACATCTTTCATTGATTCCTATCAGCCTCTAGCCTTTTTTGTGACTTTGCCACAGTCACTATAGAAATGGAAAAAAAATATCATACAGCACTTAGGAACACTGTAGGGTTTTTCTTTGTTTCACGGATTTCAAAAGAAATCATTACCAAAGAGTTAGCTTACTGCTGATAGGGAACTCCCCATAATATTTAGGCTGGTGGTCAGAAAGCAGATATGCTCAAAGCCTATAAGGACATGGAACTAGGTGGCACAGTGGATAGAGTACTGGACCTGAGTTCAAATCTAGCCTCAGACACTTACTAATTGTGTGACCCTGGGCAAATCATTTAACCCTCTTTGTCTCAGTTTCATCTATGAAATTGGGACCCTCGAGAAGGAAATGACAAAATACTCCAGTATCTTCACTAAGAAAATCCCACAAAGGTTATGAAGAGTCTGATATGACTGAAAACAACTTAACAACAAAAAACTACAATAACAAGCTATTTTCCTAAAACAGGAATTTAAAAAATTTTAATGGCTTCTATCCCTACAATCAACACTAATGTGTTGAAATGTTTGTGGGCAAAGTCAACCAAACCTCTCCAGAGTGACCTGTTTCCATTTAGCCCTAGGCTCTTATACTCACCATTATCACCAGTACAGAGGCATTGATAATTTGATTCCCCAAATCCATGCGAGCATATATGGCTAAAACATGTGACCAACCAGGGCAGTTTACTAGTGCCATATGGTTTCCTACTGTCCAAAGACAATGGGGAAATAGTAGATTTTCATAATTAAAAATAGCTTTCACCTGACTTCCAGGAGTCTGTTTCATTTTTTTCAATGACCCTATGTATGAACAATGCAGTATTCATAGTGCCTACAGTAACTATAAATATGCTGATATTGTTATTATTCACAAAATATACCAGACTCTCTACAAGGGAAATAAAGCTAGAACATTTATTCAAATACCAGAAAACTGAGTCACAAAACCAGAAAGTCAAAGCATCACAGTAATTATGCAGTTGGCACATGTGGTTAATGTAGTAAACACCCACATTCTCAAGCTTTCAAAACAGAACAGGGTACCTCAGGAAAATATCCTCCTCTCCCCACTCACAGCAACTGCTCAGCAACCATGAAATGTGCTCCTAGCAGCTCCAGCCCCCTGCAGTTCCGGATCCTGGCCCGGATCCCAGCACAAGTCCTTAGCAGAAATTCTGGCTGGCTCAAAAAAAGAAGGAGTTCTCACTGCCAGCACTGCCATGCTGCTTCTGCCACTGCCACTGCCACTGCCACCACCCAGCTTCCAGTTGCTTCAAGAGCTCTAGCTTGGCTTCTGCTTCCTCTTGCCCCACCCCTTCCTGCTATGTCAGCAAGTCCAACAGGGTATGGAAGATCTTTAAATCCCATAACCCTTACACCCCACATGGCATTTTCTTGGCAAAGATGCCAGAGTGATTTGCCATTTCCTTCTCCAGCTCATTTTACAGATGAGGAAACTGAGGCAGCCAGGGTTGAGTGACTTGCCCAGGGTCACACAGTAAATGTCTGAGGTCAGCTTTGAACACAGGAAAATGAGTCTTCCTGACTCCAGGACTGATACTTTTTTTTAAGCAATTGGATTATGGTGTAGCATGGGGCCTAACCATTATTGACCATGGACTGAGACCATTATCAAAGTAAATGATTACCATGCCAATAAATTTATAGATTTAAATTTAGAAAGGGCCTTGAAGGCAAACTCTTTAAATCTCCATATTTTACAAAAGTGAAACCTAAGGCCCAGAGAGTTTAAGTGACTTGCCCAGGGTCATATAATAAGTAAATAGAAGACCTGGGATATAAAATACCCATGTTGCCTGATTTTAAGTCATGCAGAGTACACCTTGCCCTGTGAGCTCCTTTAGAACAAGGACTCGTTTTTGCATTTTTTCCTCTGTGTTTTTTATATCTACAGAGCTTAGTACATTGCCTTGCACATAGAAGGTATTTTATAGTTTGATGACTGACTGGCAAGATTGAATCTACATATGTCTTTATAGTGTTTTATATAATGTTTTCTAAATATGTTTCTCATTCTTTCCTCATGCTTCAATTCCCCTGACTCTTAATCCCTGCCTGAAATACTTTCCCTTCTACCCTCCATCTAGATCTAAATGAGATTCAACCTTCAAACCTAGGCTGAAATTCCAGTTACTGTGAAAACTGTCTGGCAGAAGTGATATTTTCCTTTATATTTTTCTTTACACTTTAAAAAAATAAATCTTGTTCAACTCTAAGAAGAAGAGGATATAGTATAATCTCTGAAATACAGAAGCCCAAAGGCTTGACTGATTTGGTCAGATTATACAGCAATTAACACCAATGGGATTAGAACAGACCTCAGGAGTGTTAGTTCAATTCTGTCTACACTATACCCTATTTCCATCTTACTTAACAATTTGTTTAAATAAAGACTGTAAATTATTTGACCAATTTTCCTTTCCTTTACTATTATTTAGTAAGCTGGTTTAATTAGTTCACCCTTGCTAAGACCCAACTACAGGAAATTATCATTCCTAAAATAATTTAAACTCTTCTTGTCTATTTTCCATAAACTCTGTGGGGAATAGATCAGAGAAAGCTTTCTTAGGAATATAGTATGCGCTTATCCTACATACAACATCTTATTTATTATTACTCTCTGTTCCCTAAGTGTGGTTGTCTGTGTTCCTGGGTTGCATTAGTTTGGTTCTGAGTCTCAAGGAATGGAAAAATGTTCACACCCATTTCTAGTTTGACTCCAGAATTTATTAACAACATGTAAACCACTTACAAATGACACACAAACTCATGCAAAAAAGACATGAGGAGGGGGAGGCATCCTTCCACTCTAGTTCGCTTTTGAATATTGCTTTAGTTTGGGGGAAATGAACATATGTTTGTATTTCTAAGAAAATTACTCTTTTCAGCCTGTGGACTAATTTGGAACTTCCTAAGGCAGGTAAAGACTTTGTAGTGTCAAGCTGTTGTAAATAAAAGAGTACTGGAGACTATAAATTTAGCATTCTAAAGTAAGTAGACTTTAGGCATTTTTGAAAACATCATTGTTAAGTCATTTAGCTAGTCATAAGCACCTGATTTGGTAGAAATGTTCTTGTGAACCACCTATTTTGGCTGTTTCTATCTATGTGTTCCACCTCCTAACTCTGGAAGAGGGGCTAAAGCTTTTCTATCTTGATCAATATTTAAGAGACAAGGACTCTTTCTGGGCCTGAGTTGTATAAGTTTCCTTCTCTCTTCAATCTCAGTTATCCTCTAGGCCTATATTTTCCTTCCTGTTCTTATTCATCCTCTCTCTTTTCTCTCTATTGGCCACTGCATTGCATTTTAAACAATGACACACTGGTCTCTTCACTCTACTTAAAGATCTCCTGCTATTGGATGAAATTGGAGGAAGGGATCATATAACAAAGCCCACATCTTGCCCCATATATTTGATCTCCAAATAATTCCATAGACGTGAGGGGAATTAATTTGAGATGGTCCCAGGTAAGACTTCAGCCCACATCCTTGTGCTTTCTTTTGCCTCAGAGCACCTCCATGTTTTTCTCTGACACTTTTATGGTGAGAAACTCTGCTAAATGCAACTTTATGAAAGGTCTCAGAGGAAATTCTAAAGTAGTTTCTTTTCTCTCTGAGCTGTCTTGGCTGTGTTACATATACTCTGTCAGGAAAGACTATGTTGTGTTTAGCAAAAAATCTGAGGGACAGTTTGAGATGTTTCTGTTGTATAGAGAAAGCCTGAGTTCTGAATTTTAAGGGGAGAACATATTTTTGCTGCTCATTTTCAATTGTTCTTTTTTTTTCCTTTGAAGAAATGTCTCTCAGGTACAGTGTTAGCTTTCAAATATAAGATGATAGGTAGGATGGTATTATTTAGAGCAGGAAAACAATATAGTAGAAATAAAAATTTATATAGTATCTGTTATATTTGAGGTACTACACTAAGCACATAATCCCTACTCCATAAATTCTCTCTAAAAGTTATACAAACAAGTTATTTTTATTATTATATGTCTGTGATTTAATGGGAAAAGAATTGGGATTTTTATTAGTAATTGGCCCTTTTAATCTTTCTTCTGCATTTTGTTATATTTTTGCATTTCAGTTTCAGACCTCCATAAACCCTTGTAATGCCATGCATGAGCAGCCTTCCAGAAGAATGCTACTGTGAACAGCCTTTAAGGTTCTGATTACACAGTATAGTGAACACTTTATTTATTCCATAATAAATCAAAGCAAAACATTCACAGAAAATCAAGGTACAGCATTCACAATATTACAACTTATCACAGAAAATCACAAAATAGTATTCACAACAGCTTATCATTAAAATAGCCACATAGTTTTCACCAAAGTGGTCACAAAGAGCAGTCATCTCAAAGTATAATAGTCAAAATTTTCCACTCATGGAGCAACTTAACTCGATCAGTCACTTATTCAGAGCCTTCCATTCATGGGGCAACTAAGTTAACTCAATTAGTCACTTATCAATAATAATCATCTCAAAGTGTAATAGTCAAAGTCTTCCACTCTTTGGACAAAGTCTTCCACTCGTGGGGCACACTTAAGTTAAACTCAATTATTCACTTATTCAGCGATCAATTACTAAGTATCATACACAAACCCTCCATTCCTAGGTCAACTATAATTTCATCATTACTCAGTGACTTGGGGCCAGTTCTCAGATTCACTGGATCTCCTTCCATGGTCCCAGATTCTACCTGGATTCACCAGACTATCACCTGGATTTAATGGCATATAGCTCCTAGTTCCTTGTCCAGTTCTCTGGGTAGGGCCTCCTCCACACAGAAGTTCACATGGTCCAGTCCATCTCAACTCCTTCATAATTTCTGCTCCCAGGAATTCAAGGCACAAGCAAGCCACAAACAGACAAAGTCATCCCCATCATGCTTCCTGTCTTCTGCTTCCTCAGTCTTCTCCTGGGCTCCTCTGTCGCCTGGGCTCCTGGCTCCTAGGCTCCTGTTCAGAAGGAGCTCCATCACCACAGCTCAGCTCTCCACCCTCCTCTCTGTAGCCACTCTGCCACCAGATGCTAGTCCCAAGAAATTCTGACTGTGTCTCTCTGGGGCTTTTCTTACACAGCATTAGGTACTTCCTGTTTCAGCCAAACCCTTCCTGTTACATCAGCAACAGGAGACAGGAGTTCATACCTTCTGTTTCCCCAACAGAGGCTTGATCAATTACTGAGTGCTAAGTACCTGCTACCTTTGCCAACACAAAGGTATCTCCAACTTCAAATTACCTTACCATTAAACTCCTCTCCTGGAACACAACTCTCCTCTTTCCCCACATGACTGAAGGAATTGCGATGCCTGAAAGTAGGAGATTGAAAACAATAATGATAGGGGCGGCTAGGTGGCGCAGTGAATAGAGCTCCGGCCCTGGAATCAGAAGGCCCTGAATTCGGAGCCGGACTCTGACACTTAATCCATAGGAACAAAAAAACCTAGCCGTGTAACCTTGGGCAAGTTACTTAACCCCAATTGCCCTAAAGGGGCGGCTAGGTGGCGCAGTGAGTAAGAGCGCCGGCCTCGGAGTTTGGATGACCCGAGATCAGATCCGGCCTCAGAAAATGAGCACCCACGCATAAATAATGACTAGCCGTGTAACCTTGAGCAAGTTACTTAACCCCAATTGCTTTAAAAAAAAAAAAAAGAAAACAATAATGATAACAATAACCAGCATTTATATGTTACTTTGAGATTTGCAAAGCACTTAATAAATATTATCTCATTTTATCCCTAAAAGGAATTTAATAATTTCTGTATCACCTACTAGTGGCAGGCACTATTCTATGTACTCCCCCCCCAAAAAAAAATATCTCATTTGAGACGCAAAATCACCCTGCAGAGTAGTAACTGATATTATCCCTATTTGAAATTGAGGGAACTAAAGCAAACAAAAGCTCAGGGATTTTCCCTGCTTCATCTAACAACTAAGTGTCTGGGGTCTCACTTGAACTTGAGGTGTTTGGGACTTCAGGCACAGTACTCTTTCCACCGAGCCACCTAGACAAGCATGTGCTAGTAAATGTTTAATAACTGCATCCTGATTCTCTTTAATTTATATATTAGCATTTTCTCCATCAGTTTCTTAAGTCTACACAATCAATAGGACAATCAAGTTGATTTGTAGGGTAGTATTAGCAGATTTCTGAGGTTTAGATGTTCACACTGAACATTTAGCAATTGCCATACAGGAGCCAGCTCCAGCACTCTACTGAAGGTAGTTGGTGGTATTATTTTCATTTTACAGATGAGGAAACTGAGACATGCAGAGCTTAAGTTACTTGTCAAGGGTTATGTAAGGATCTGAAGTGTGTAAATGGTTCTAAGGCAACTGGGTGGGGGTAATAGGCAAATGCCTAGAAATTTCAGGTGGAGTCTCTTGATCAAAACAGTTGCATAGTAGAAGTGCTGAACTTAGACACAGAAGAAAAATGGATTCAAATACCAACTCTGACATTTAGTAGCTGCATGATCATTGCCAAGTCATTTAACTTCTATAACCTCAACTTCTTCATCCATAAAACGTGGATAATCATATCTGTGGTACCTACATCACAAACTTATTACAAAGAGCAAACGAGATGATCAATACAAAATGATTTTTAAACTCTAAAGGCCAATGGAAATTTTAGTTATTAATATTACTCATTTAGCTATGTGATTTCATCGACTTGAGAGGCTTCTTTTTCATTGATGCGTATCACAACCCAAATCTCCATTCTGATTGACCATTGTTTTTGTCTCTCACAAGATAAACACAAGGTATCTACCTAATGCCACCCACACTGGGTAGCTTTCTTGTTTTCTTTTGACATCATTAAGGTATAAGTATAGCAATCACAAACCGTCATTACTTTGACCCACCCATTTTTTATTCCTGTTCTATAAGTCTTTGATGGCATCTTTTACTCCTATCCTTCATGGCTCTTCATTGGTTTTATGTTGCAGCTCACACATAACAAAATGACTGAATGAATGGAAAAAATATTAAGTACTTACTATATGTCAAATACTATGCTAGATTACGGGAATGTAATCAGAAAAGATGAGACAGTCTGCTCCCAAGAAATTCTCAAGGAGTTGGGGGAGACAAAACAACCACAACCACCGCCACAACAGTTCAACTTCAGGGTGATGAAAAAAGCCTAAGGAGGCAGTGTTAGGGTGGCTGACAAGACTAGGAGTCTGTAAATTGTATCAGTGGGTCAGAAGACAGTGTTAGAAATCTGCAGAGTATGGGAGCAGCTCAGTGGATAAGGTTTGAAGGACCTAAGGATACTATGGTAAGACAGATGGTAAAGCTTTTCCTGGTGCTCTATCTCACTGGAGACAGGAAAGTAGTGGCTAATGACTCTTATTTTAACAAGCTATGTAAACAATCAGGAATGCTAAGTGGGTTCTGGTGGGCCTGGACTCCACAGAAGGGGAGAGAGGAAAGCAAAGGGAAGAGGGAGTCCCTGGTAGTAGCAATTTTTCCAGCTTTCTGGACGATAGAGATAGGTTCTGGACAACCCAGGACCAGTTTTCTTAATCCCTTAAAATTACATTCAGACTTCTTAAAACCTTAGTAGCATCTGGCTTTTATTTGTAAAGGCTTTTGTAAGCCTTTTTACATATTATTTTCAAAGGGCTTTGTCAGTCAGTCAATAAACATTTATTAAATGCCTGCTATGTACCAGGCTCTGTGCTAAGTGCTGGGGACAAAGAACCAAAAGCAGTCCCCTCCCTCAAGGAGCTTACAAAGTCCCCTAGACCCCAAAATTCTTATCTTTTAGAATCTCACCCATGTTCCAGATTGAACAATTCAATTCAGTTCATTAGCAAGTGTTTGCTAAGCACCTAGTATGGTCCAGACACTGTGTTAGGTCCCAAGCTACAAAGAAAGAAAGAAAGAAAGAAAAAAAGAGTCCTCATCAGGAAAACAACATGTACAAAGTTAAATAAATACAAAAGTAAATCAGGGGAACACTGACACTTGGATGGATGAATAAAGAAGGTTGTCGAAAGTTCAAGGTTAGCTAAGGACACCCAAAAGGAAACATAATGATAAAAGGTCTACATACAGCCCCATATTCTCTTTTATCTTGCCTCCTTCTATACTATAAGAATGGTGAAAGCTGGAACTAATGAAAGCAATAATAAAAGTTTTATTTATTTGATGCTTTATTGTTATGAAGTGCTTTCACATAAATTAAATAATTTTACTAAAGAAAAACCTCTGAAAATTTCATCTTTGTTACTGTGAAAATCAAGAGAATATACTGGTAAAAATAAAAGAGGCTTAGAACCGGAAAAGTTTCTGAAATCCATATAAATTTGTCTGCCAGTGAAATAACATAAAATCTACCAATTATATTAAAATCATAGGAATTTATGATGTGATGAAAACAAACATAAGATATACCCATCAGACTCTTAAATATGGTTATATACCTCAGTAATCTATTTTTTCCTTCCAAATACTGAAATTCATAAACACAAAAAGTCTCATATGCCTTTATTTCTTCTATTCAATTGGCTGTTTCACATTGGCTGCTTTTCCAACTTCATTTCATTACTTTGCTCACAAATTAAATCCTATAATAATTATTTTCTCACTTATTTCTGAGTCGTTTGCTACCCATTTTAATGTATTTTCAATTAGAAATGCTGAAAATATGGTTTTGATTTCTTATAGGTTAACTATTAGACACAGTGGATAGAGTGCTAGACCTGTTTTCAGTAAGACCTGAGTTCAAATCTGGCCTCAGACACTTAATAACTCTCTGAATCTGGGAATATCATAACGTCTGTCTGCTTTAGTTTCTCCCTCAGTAAAATGAAGGTAATAGCACATGCTTCAGAGGGTAGTTGTATGGATAAAATGAGATATTATTTGTAAATGGCTTTGCCAGTCAGTTAATAAACATTTATTAAATGCCTGCTATATGCCAGACTATGTGCTAAGTGCTGGGGACACAAAAAGAGTCAAAAGCAGTCCCTTCCCTCAAGGAGCTTACAGGTTAATGGGGAAAATAACATACAAACAAATATACAAAGAGAGCTATGTACAGGATAAATAGGAAATAAATAGGCACAAGAATTAAGAAGGGTTAGAGAAGACTCTTGTAAAAGATGGGAGTTTAGTTGGCACTTAAAGGAAACCAGGCAGGTCAGTAGTCAAGAGGAGGAAAGAGAACATTCCAGGCATGAAGGACAGAAATAAAATGCCTGGAACCAAGAGATAGAGTATCTTTGGAACAACAAGGAGTCTAGAATCACAAGTCTGAAGGCTATATGATAGGGGGTAAGATGTAAGAAGGAAAGGTAGGAGGGGCCTAGTTTAAGAAGGGCTTTGAATGGTAAACAGCATTTTGTATTTGATCCTGAAGGCAATAAATATGAAGAGACTGGAATTTTTTGAGTGAAGGTAGGGAGGTGGTATGATCAGACCTGCACTTAAAGAAATCATTTTAGTGACTTAATAGAAGATGATTTGGAGTAGAAAGAAACTTGCAATAGCCAGATTCTCTCTCAGGTTATTCCAATAATCCAGGCATGAGATGATGAGGGCCAATACTATAGTGGTGATAGTGTCAGAGGAAAGAAGGGGTATATATGGAGTTGCTGCAAAGTTGAAACTGATAGACTTTGACAATAGATGGGACATGGGAAGGTGAGAGAGAGAGTAAGGAATCAAGAATGACTTCTAGGTTTGGCCCTGAGGATCTGGGAAGATGATGTTGCCATCTAGAGTAAAAGGGAAGATGGGAGGATGGAAAGTTTTAGGGGAGTAGAAAATGAGTTTCATTTTGGATATATTGAATTTTAGATGTCTTCTACTGCATAACCAATTTGAGATGTCTGAAAAGGCAATTGGAGATGGGAGGTCAACAGAGAGATTAGGGTCTGGATATGCAGATTTGAGAGTCACCAGCATAGAGATGATACTTAAATCTTTAGAAACTGATGAGAACACCAAATGAAATAATATAGATGTAGAAGAGAAGTGGATCCAAGACTGAACACTAAGGGATACATATACTTAGAAGACATGATCTTTGCAAACTTTAAAGTCCAAAATACTAGCTATTAGATATTCTAGGTGTCTTTGTAGTCAATGTGAAATTAAAGGGACTACTAAGGCAATTATTTGAATAAAATTTGTGAGAAACAAGTTTTGAACTCAATTATCTAGAATGGTTATGGACCACATTAATGAAATATGCACCTCTCTACTTAACTGCCTATGCTGATAGAGAAAGAAAATGTACCATTAGTATCTTTTATGTGGGAAGATGCCCATCTGAAATCATCCCAATTATATTTATTTTGGAAATTGTTTTGCAGAAATGCTATATTTTGTAATTTTGGTGTATACTGAGCTATAATCACCTGATTAAAAGTGTCTAAGGACTTAAATTGCCCATTCCAAATGCCTATAATATACTAATGTTAGCATTTGGCAATGAAAAACATGCCTATGATATGGCCGATAAAACAAAACGGGTACATTGATGAAAAAAATATTCAACAACCCTTAAATTAAGTAATCCATATGAAAGGGGTTTTTAATTCTTGTAAAGCTTACATATTTCTATGGCTAATTGAACTTACTTTATTACTAGAAGTCAGATTTATTTCTGTGTCTGTGATGGCTCACTTGATAAAATGCCTTTAATGTGGCTATAATAATAAAATCAAGCACATGATTTTCCCATATAATCTTAAAATTAGAAAAAGATGCTCACTAATATGATAAGTGGGTGGTAGAGTAAATAGGATGCTAGACTTGGAATCAACAAAAAATAAGTCCAAATCCAGTCTCACATATTTGCATAGCTTTATGACTTTGGACAAGTTATTTAACCTCTACCTGCCTCAGTTTTCTCATTTGCAAAATGGGGATAATAAAAGTGCCTACCTCAGGATTTTCATGAGAATCTAATGAGATAACATAGTTAAAATACCAAAATGATATATAAATGTTGTTATTGTTTTTATGATTTCAGAAGCAGGATTTTTTCATTAACTAGATAGGTTTGACCTTTGACCCTGAGACCAGACTGAGTCTCAGAATGAGAGTGACAATGAGAGAAGTTTAAAGTTACAAGGTTACAAAGGATAGGACAATTAGGTTATGAATCAAAGTTGTTCCTTAGTTTGGATAGTTGTTAGCAAGGACTGGTCTATTTCTAATGGTAGCTTTTGTGCAAGAAGATTATCTGTGGCATATATGACCACAAAAGGGTGTAGGTCATGTGGTTATTGATAATGAAAGGTGAGAATTTGTAAATGGTTTCCAGTTAGCACTTGTGTAAATGGTTCACATGCTGATGTCCTTCTGGGTTCATTAACATAGTAGGTATTAATAAATAATCAAGTCCTACTTAAGTAGGATGTCCACAAGCCTGTAGATTTCATTAGTGGCAGGGCAGGGCAATAGAAGACTAGGTCAGTGCTTTGGGTAAAAGGAAACCAGAGAAAAAGAACAAAGTCAAAGACCAGGGAATCCTGGCAAAATTGGAAGAAAAAGAGTTATTGAGGTGGGAGGTTGGAACTAATAGAGTAATGAAACAAAATGATCTGGTAGGAGAGAGGAAATGACTCCTTTTCACCATCAGTGTTTATCAAAACTGGGGGAAAGCAAACAAAATAATAAGTGTGGTCAGGAATTAAAGTTTGGGTTTATATATATACATGCATGCATACACTATGTATACATACATGCATATACTATATATACAAATATATAGACACATTTATACATATGTGCATATATTCACATAGACACTAAATACTTTACATAAATATTAATACTTTCCAAATATTATTTCCCTTGATCAATCTGGGATCTGACAGTTCTGGAAGTGGGTAATAGATGGACAGCCCTACAGATGAACAGACATTGGCATCAAGGTGATCCAGGAGCATGCAAATGGGAGACTTCTGGGTATGGAGATAATTGGTGTTAGGAAGTCTGGGAATGAATATTGGTGATGCATGCATAGGTTTGGGGCAGAGAAAACTGCCTAGGGAATGAAAATTCCTGGGGTGGGTTGTAAAGTTCAAAGAATAGCCAGTCTGGAAGAAATTTGAGCATTGGCCACATAACAAAACCAGAGATCTAGGTAAAAAATGATGACACAGGACTCTGTGACAGTAACTGGGTTATAATATTAATGAATAGTTTCAACAGCAATAAGACTCTACCCTAGTTACTGGAATTACGAAACAAAGTCCAAGGATAGAACTCTTTATATTCCACAGCTGATGTAAAAGGGAAGGAGGGAGAGGTCACAGCTACATAGATCCAGCAAGCTAGATAACAAAGAGATAAGTGGCTAGGATAGAGGATGGAAAATATAATTGTATAGTAGCAGCTCAGAAAAAAGTAATGTCCATAAAAAGGACAATAATTAACCACATAGCATTACTTTTCTATAGATAAATTCCTAGAGTATGGGTAACAGAGAAGACAAACTAGCTATCTTAATGCAAACAATTAGTCAGCTTCATGAGTATTACTGAGTCTTGGTTGAACAAGAATGATGCTACTAACTAGCATATTGTTATAGAAGACTCTCTGAACAGCTAAAGTACAGGGCCTGGAGTCAAGAGGACTCATCTTCATGAATTAAAATCTGGCCTGAGACACTTAGTAGTTGTGTGTCCCTGGGCAAATCACTTAATCGCTTTTTCCTCAGTTTCCTCATCTATAAAATGAGCTGGAGAAGGAAATAGTAAACCACTTCTATACTTTTGCCAAGAAAACCCCAAATGAGGTCACAAAGAGTTGAAAACTATTGAAAATTATGAAACAAAAACAAAATAGAAGGTTATATTTATTCAAGAGGAGAAAATAGATTTAAAAAGTGCAAAGTGGGGGGGGGGCATGGGGATGGAGCGAAGATGGCAGAAAGGAAGCAATAACTTCTCTAAGCTCCTTCGTGAATCCTGTCACTAAACCTTAAAAAGTGAATCTGAACAGATTCTGGAGGGACAGAATCCACTGGGAGATGGAGTGTAGTAGAATCCAGCCCAGGAAAGTGCCCAGTGGGTCCAGACAGGGGAAGCGTGGAGCATGTGGGATCTGTACAGCTCAGACTTGAAAGCAGACAAGCAGACTACACCAGAGAGAGAAGGAACCCCAGCTGGCCTACTCACCCATCCCAAGGATGAATCGCAGCCATCTCACCAGCATCTCACCAGGGGACAGGAGGAATTATTGGAGCCAAGTAAGAGAGGGCTCAGGGCCCACAGCAGAGACAGCAGTTTCTCCTGGGGCTATCAGCCTGGAAATTTAGAAGTCACCTGTCTGTTTCTCCAGGGGCTAGTATGACAAAGTAAACAATAGCTGTTCCATTTCCTCCTTCAGGAAGTAGAAAACCCAAAGATAAGTGTCCCACCCAGAGTGAAATCCTAAAATAATGGAAATAGCCTCAGGAATGGGAGTCATTGAGAAGGGGTATAACTGAGGCAGTAATGAGCCTAAAAAGAAGAGGGGGAGGGGTCCCAACAAGCCCCACCTCACCTGACCAGCAAAAGCCTGCCTGAGCTGTAACCCAGGGGTACAGAGGCAGAAATCTGAAGTGGCCAGATGACCCCTCCTCCACAGATTACCTCAGCATACCTCACTGAGACTCCTGCCTTAGCCTCAATCTAGACACCCAGAGGCTACAGCATTCAAAGTCAACCACCAGGTCCTTAGCTCCCAGCCTGAGAAATTAGGAAATACAAAATAGAAAATTACAATGGGAAGGAAGGAAGGAAGCTGAGAAGAAGGGGAAGGCAAGAAAATAGATCTGAGCTTATTATGTAGATAATACAAATAAAGAGGACAACTTGGACTCTTTACTCACACCTGAGACCACAGAAGGAGATGTGAACTGGTCTCAAGCCCAAATAGCATTTTTGGAGGAGGTTAAGAAAGATTTTAAGACCAAATCAGGGAAGTAGTGACCAAATTAGAAAAAAGTTTCACTGAAGAAAACAAATCCTTAAAAAGTAAAATTAGTGAAGTAACTGGAGAAAATACCTCCCTAAAAAAGGATCTTCAAAGACTATAATTTGCTAAAAATTAGAATGAGTCAAACTGAAACTCAGAACTCTATGGTGCACCAAGAGTCAATCAAACAAAACATGAAGATTGAAAAATTGGAAGAAAGTGTAAAATATCTCACTGGAAAAACAACTGACCTAGAGAACAGATCCAGGAGAGATAACTTAAGAATTATTGTTCTACCAGAAAGCCATAATGAAAAAAGCAGCCTGGACAACATTCTCCAAGAGATTGTCAAAGAAAGCTGTCCTGAAGTCCTGGAACCAGAAGATAAAATAGTTATCAAAAGAACTCACCAGACTCTGACTGAAAGAGCTTTCAAATTGAAAACTCCAAGAAATATAGTAGCCAAATTCCAGAATTAAAAGATTAAGGAAAAAATACTGCAAGCAGCCAAAAAGAAACAATTCAAATATCACCGAACTACAGTCAGGATCACACAGGACCTAGCAGGTTCTACATTAAAAGATCAGAGGGATTGGAATTTGATATTTTATAGAGCAAGAGAGCTAGGATTACAACCAAGAATTAGTTACCCGGCAAAACTGAGCATAATCTTTCAGGCAAGGAGATGGTTGTTTAATGAAATAAGGGACTTCCAGACTTTCCTGATAAAAAATCCAGAGACTCAAGAAAGACATAAAAAGGTAAACAAGGAAAACACAGAGTCACACATATATACATGCACACACACACAGTCATGCACACCTGCACATAACTTGGTATGCAACAAGAGCAAAATGTTCACATCCCTATATGAGGAGCTGATAACGGTCAACACTGAAATTTATATGATTATCATGACCTTTAAAAGGTTTATATATAGATAGAGGGTGTGGGTATGAATGAACTAACCTGAAAATAAAAAACAAAAACAAAAACAAAAACTTTATTAACATGATCCAAAGGACTGTAATGGGATAAAAGGAAAGGATGAGATAGAAAAAGGTAAAGTATGCCATTCTAAGAGGCATAAAAACACACTATAATAGAGGGGAAAGAAAGAGTGAAAGGAACATCATTTAAACACTATTCTCACTGGTTCTAGTTCAAAGAGGGATCAACATAATCAGTTAAGTTTAAGATTTTAACGTGAATAGACACATGTATTCATTAAACAGAAAGGGAGGGAGGGAGAGGAGCACTGTTTGAAATTTACTCTCATTGGTTTGGTGTAGAATGGGGAGTAACATACTCTGATAAGTATAAAAATGTATTGTATCCTATAGGCAGTAGGAGGGTAAGGGGGGATAAAAAGGAGGAGAGTAAAGGGGGGGTTAAAGGGGAGGGAAATAGTGGTGAGGGGAGAGCGTAGGTAAAGAAGGGGGGGTCACTGGGTGGGAACACTGAGGGAGGGGGTGGTTAAAAGGGAAAACCTCAAGGAGGGTAACGAAGAAGGAAGAAATGAAAACATAAGCAGGAATAGGATGGAGGGGAAGAGACAGATAGTCAACATTACTGTGAATGTGAATGGGATGAATTCTCCCATAAAACAGAGATATATAGCAGAATGGATAAAAACCATAATACTACAATATGCTGTCTGCAAGAAACACATTTGAAACAAAGGGATACCCACAGGGTACAGGCAAAAGGCTGGAGTAGAATTTATTATGCCTCAGCTAAAGTAAAAAAAGCAGGGGTAGCAATTCTTATCTCAGATAAAGCAAAAGCAAAAATAGATCTAATTAAAAGAGATAAGGAAGGAAAGCATATCCTGCTAAAAGGTACCATGGAGAATAAAGCAACATCATTACTTAACATATATATGCACCAAGTGGTATAGCATCCAGATTCCTAGAGGAGAAATTAAAGGAATTAGAGGAAGAAATAGATAGCAAAACCATACTAGTGGGGAACCTTAATCTCCCTCTCTCTGAACTTGATAAATCTAACCTCAAAATAAACAAGAAAGAAGTTAAGGAGGTGAATAGAATTTTAGAGAGACCAGATATGATAGATCTCTGGAGAAAACTGACTGGGGATAAATAGGAATTGACATTCTTCTCGGTGGTGCATGGTACATACTCAAAAATAGACCATGTACTAGGGCATAAAAACCTCACAATTCCTTGCAGAAAGGCAGATATATTAAATTCTCAGGTCATAATGCAATAAAAATTATATGCAATAAAGGGCCATGGAAAGATAGACTAAAAACTAATTGGAAATTAAACGATTTTTTTTTTTAAGCAATTGGGGTTAAGTAACTTGCTCAAGGTTACACGGCTAGTCATGATTTATGTGTGGGTGCTCATTTTCTGAGGCTGGTTTCGATCTCGGGTCATCCCAACTCCAAGGCCAGCGCTCTTACTGCGCCACCTAGCTGTCCCGAAATCAAACAATTTAATCCTAAATAATGAGTGGGTCAAACAGAAATTATAGAAGCAATCAGTAATTTCATTCAAGAGAATGATAATAATGAGACAACATAACAAAATTTGTGGGATGCATTAAAGACAGTTCTTAGGGGAAGTTTTATATCCCTGAGTGCATACATGAATAAATTAGAGAAAAGGGGGACAGCTAGGTGGCGCAGTGAGTAGAGCGTCGGCTCTGGATTCAGAAGGACCTGAGTTCTTATCTGGCCTCAGACACTTAACGCAAACACAAACAAAAACCTAGTAGTGTGACCTTGGGCAAGTTACTTAACACCAATTGCCCTCCAAAAGGAAAAAAAAAATTAGAGAAAAGGGAGTTCAATGAATTGGTCTTGCAATTGAAAAAGCTACAAAAAGAACAAATTGAAAATCCCCAATTTAGTATTAAATTAGAAATATTGAAAACCAAAGTAGACATTAATGAAATTGAAATTAAGAAAACTATTGAATTAATAAATAAAACTAAGAGCTGGTTTTATGACAAAACCAATAAAATTGATAGATCCTTAGTCAATATGATAAAAAAAAAGAAAGAAGAAAACCAAATTATGAGCATCAAAAATGAAAAGGGTGAATCTACCTCCAATGAAGAGGAAATCAAAACAATAATTAGGAATTATTTTTCCCAATTGTATCCACTTAAATTTGACAATCTTAGTGAAATGGATGAATATTTACAAAAATGCAAGTTGCCCAGATTAAATGAAGAGGAAGCAAATTACTTAACCAACCCCATCTCAGAAAAAGAAATCAAACAAGCTAGGGCCAGATGGGGTTACTAGTGAATTCTATCAAACATTGAAATAACAATTGATTCCAATATCCTACAAACTATTTGGGAAAATTAGTGAAGGAGTCCTACCAAATTCTTTTCTTTGACACAAATATGGTACTGATACCTAAATCAGGAAGAGATAAAACAGAGAAAGAAAATTATAGACCAATTTCCCTCATGAATTTAGATTCAAATATTATAACTAAAATATTAGCTAAAAGACTACAACAGCTTATCACAAGAATAATACACTTTGATCAGGTAGGATTTATTCCAGGAATGCAAGGATGGTTTAATATTAGGAAAAGCATCAGTATAATAGATCATATCAACAATAAAACTAGCAGAAATCACATGATTATCTCAATAGATGCAGAAAAGGCTTTTGACAAAGTACAACATCCATTCCTATTAAAAACACTAGAAAGTATAGGAATGAATGGAGCCTTCCTTCAAATAGTTGATGGCATCTATTTAAAACCATCAGCAAGTATTATATGCAGTGGGGATAAACTAGAAGCATTTACAATAAGATCAGCAGTGAAACAAGGGTGTCCACTATCACCCCTCTTTTTCATTCTGGTACTAGAAACATTAGCAGTAGCAATTAGAGAAGAAAAAAGAAATAAAAGGAATCAAATTAGGCAAAGAAGAGACCATGCTATCATTCTTTGCAGATGATATGATGATATACAACTACAATACAATTCTCACACAAATAAAGTCAGATCTAACTAGTTGGAAAAATATCAATTGCTCATGGCTGGGTTGAGCTAATATAATAAAAATGACAATTTTCCCCAAAAGAAATTGTATATTTAGTTCCATACCAATCGATTTACCAAAAAACTACTTTTTAGAGTTAGACAAAATAGTAACAAAATTTACTTGGAAGAACAAATCGTCTAGAATATCAAGGGCATTAATGAAAAGAAATGCCAGGGAAGTTGGAATAGCTATACCAGATTTTAACCTGTATTATATAGCAGCAGTCATCAAAACTGCTTGGTACTGGCTGAGGAATAGAGTAGTGCATCAATGGAATAGATTGGGCACACAAGATGCAGCAGTTAACGAGTATAGTAATCTATTGTTTGATAAACCGAAAGACCCCAGATTTTGTGATAAGAATGCACTATTTGATAAAAACTGCTGGGAAAACGGGAATATAGTATGGCAGAAACTGAGCATAGACCATTATCTAACACCATATACCAAAATCAAGTCTAAATTGGTGCATGATCTAGGTGTAATGGATGATAATGTAAGCAATCTGGGAAAGCAAGTAATAGTTTACCTTTCAGATTTGTGGAGAGGGAAAGACTTTATGACCAAACAAGAATCAGAGAGCATTATAAAATGCAAAATGGATAATTTTTATCACATTAAATTGAAAAGCTTCTGTACAAACAAAGCCAATATAACCTAGATCAAGAGGGAGGTGGGAAATTGGGAAAGAATTTTTACAACCTATGTCTCTGATAAAGGACTCATTTCTAAAATATACAGAGAATTTACTCAAATCTATAAGAGTACAAGTCATTCCCCAATTGATAAATGGTCAAAGGATATGAACAGACAGTTTTCAGAGAAAGAAATTAAAGATATCTATAAGCATTTGAAGAAATTCTCTAAATCACTATTGATTAGAGAATTGCAAATCAAAACAACTCTGAGGTACCACATCTCTCCAGTCAGATTGGCTAAGATGACAAAACAGCAAAATGACAAATGCTGGAGAGGATGTGGGCAAATTGGAACACTAATGCATTGCTGGTGGAGTTGTGAACTTATCCAACCATTCTGGAGAGCAATCTGGAATTATGCCCAAACAGCTATAAATAATTTCATACCCTTTGACCCAGCCATACCACTTCTAGGGTTATATCCCAAAGAGATCATAGAAGAGGGAGGAAGACCAACATGTACAAAAATATTTATAGCAGCTCTTTTCATGGTTGCAAAGAATTGGGAATTAAAGGAGTGCCCATCAATTGGGGAATGACTAAACAATTTGTGGTATATGCATGTAATGGAATATTACTGTGCTATAAGAAACGAGGAGCAGACAGACTTCATATTTACCTGGAGAGGCTTATACAAACTGATTCTGAGTGAGAAGAGTAGAACCAGGAGAAATTTGTATACAATCACAAACACAACATATGTGTGATGACCATCTATGACAGAGTGGACTCTTCTCAGCAATGCAGTGATATAAGTCAATCCCAAAAGACTCATGATGGAGAGAGATGCCTACATCCAGAGAAATAACTAGAAAGAACTGAGTCTGAATCCTGATGGAAGCAAACTACTTGTCTTTTTCTTTTCATTGTTTGGTTTTATTTCTTCTTTGCCATCTTTCATCCTACCTAGTACAATATACCTTTGTAACTTGACTAATGTCTAATATGAAAGTATTTACAAATCCTAAGAAAAAAATGAGAAGAATAGAACCAGGAGAAATTTGTATACAATCACAGACACAACATATATATGAAGTCCAAGTATAACAGACTGGACTCTTCTCAGCAATGCAGTGATATAAGTCAATCCCAAAAGACTCATGATGGAGAGAGATGCCTACATCCAGAGAAATAACTAGAAAGAACTGAGTCTGAATCCTGATGGAAGCAAACTACTTGTCTTTTTCTTTTCATTGTTTACTTTTATTTCCTCTTTACCATTATTCATTCCATCTAGTACAATACGCCTTTGTAACCTGACTAATGTCTAATGTGAAAGTTTTTGTAGATGTTATACTGGACTATATGTCATCGTGGGGAGTGTGGGGAGGGAGGGAAGGGAAATTTGAAACTCAAGGAACTCTGGAATTGAATCTTGTAAACTAAAAATAAACAAACAAATTAATAAAAAATTAAAAGTGCAGAGCAATATTTTATATTTATATTAGGAAATTCAGGTACTGAGGGTGGAGCAGGATTGGGAGAACAAGTAAATGATGGGAGAAAAATAAATGATACTGTGGTAAGATTGTATGACAGTTTGCCTCAAAAAGAGAATAAAAGATGATAGATTGGTGAAACCAATTGCAAACCTTGAAGACTAGAAGGATTTGCTAGAGATTGGGCACATCAATTCTCTTTATATTTGCTGAAATAAAACATTCCTTAAAGTAGAGATACTGATATAGTCTTGGCTTATCTTAGTAATAATTTTATTCTTCCAAAGGCAGAGTAAGTATCAAATGAAATTATTATATACCACATAATTTTGCTCAACAGACGAAATAATTTACTGAAATATAAATGATAGGAATCAGGAACTGACTATTTAATCTTACCCAGACAGGGAACCAAATGACTGGAAAGTATATGGAAGGGAAAAATGCATAATTATTCCTAACTAGATAATTGGATTTCAACTTGTGGAAAGGTTCTATTTGTACCTGTCGTGTTAAAGACTGGTAGCTATGTATTAATTGCCAATTTAAGGCAACCCTTAGCTATTGAGAAAGAGCTAAGAGCCAGAACTAGGAATTTTTATTCAGACAATATGAATGAAAAGACTAAATGAATATTGCTTGCCTCTTGAAGACAAAACTATGAACAATGAATAGAAGTTTCAAATAGGTAGATTCAGGCTTGAAATATAAGTGTGGTAATCCTCTGGACTTCTCAACCAGAATCAATCAAGCAGAGATATAAACCAGGTGTGAACAAAGCCCAGAAATTTCTATAAAATCCAACACCCCAGGCCACTTAAAGTAACCACCTTAACTTAAGTTTATCAGTGTATATCAGTATAACTTTGTTGGATCAATCAAAGGCATTTCAACTAGGTGCAATAGGATCTATATTAGGATTGGTTGAGGGGAGCCAGCTCCTTGTATAAATCAGCAAGCTGATTTTCTTTTAGTTGCTTAAGTGTCAAGCGGCATAGAAGAAAGAAACATTTCAGCCAAGTCCCTGAGGGCAAATCATTAGAAAAACAACTTCAAACAAACCTCAAACTCTTCCCTATTTCTTTTACCAAATGAAGACATTGTGAACTTGTGAGGATTGGAGGATTTGGACTTCGAACTGGTGTCCTAGTAATATATCCAGAATGACAATGACTGGTAGCTCTGTTTATTTGGGAACCAAAGACAAACTAGACACATTGAGGAAAGACCTTTGCCATCTGTGGCTTCTTAGCTTGAGCCCTCTGGACTCTATATATATTTGTGTAAGAATGTATCACAAACTTTTGAGGAAATGCTTTGTACCAATTAATCTTGTTATGCCGCCTTATTAAATATTTCATTGTAAAAGCTAAATTATTCTGGCTTACTAATTGATAATCATTGGGTGGAAACAAACTGGTGGGGGCTAATGCTATAGTACTTGAAGACTAGCCTCTGTTCCTCAGAGTCCTCTGGAAGCCTAAAAAAAGAAGTGGCATCTGAGTCTTCGGATCCCACTTTGATTTTGTAAGGGAAGTTAGGAGAATAGGTATAGGGCCTTATACTTATAAGTACAGCTATAAGGACAAATTTCCAAACAATTGGAATCATCCTAGAGTGGAAAATACTACCTGAGGAAGTGAGGTTTCACCTTTACCTATCAAACAAAGACAAAATAACTACCTGTATATTATACAGTAGAAAAGATTCTTGTTTAGATAGAGTTTCAACTTTGTTATTGTGCATAGTTTTAAGCATGCCTGACTCTTTGTGACCTGATTTTAGATTTTCTTGGCAAAGATACTGGAGTCATTTGTCATTTCCTTGTTCAGCTCATTTTAGAGATGATGAAATCAAGGCAAACAAGATTAAATGACTTGCCCAGAGTGACAGAGCAAGTAAGTGCCTGAGGTCAGATTTGAAATCAGGTCTGGCACTCTATCCATTGGACCACCTAGTTTCAACTAGATAACCTCCAAAGATCTCTGATATAATTTAGTCTAACCAGTATCTGAAAAAGAAGCATTTACCCAGAAAGTCACCAAAATAAATACAGGGACTGATAATGATCCTACTTATATCACATAGGACAATGGAAATTTCATAATTACATAGAATACTTAGTGTTTTCGTTTCTGTAAGTACCAAAAATGGTCATATGTATGCAGATAATTAATATTTTTAAAATGCATGTCAGAGCATCAGAGATTTAGACCTGAAAGAGACCTCAGCTCAGAGATCATCTGATCTAATCTCTTCATTTTATAGATGAGGACCCAGAAGGATTATTATTTACCCAGGATCACATAGTTATTTAATGGTAGAGTCCAGGTTTGAATCCACAAATCCACTTTTGACCATGTCACTTTTCTGTAGTAGATGGGTCATGGGAGAGGAAACAATCCTAGGAGAAATGCAAATCAACATTAATATGGCAATCACAAAATCTTAGGAAAGGTAAGCAAGCTTAAAAAAAAAAATAAAAAAACAATAACGATGCATCATCATATACCAGAATATGATTAGTAAATAATTGAACAAAAGGTTAGAAATATTAAATGTTTCAATTACCCATGATAATGAAATAAAATTTTATAATAATAATATGAAGGCTCTGAACAAATATTAAATACAATTTATTGAGCATTATGCTTTAATTTTAAAAAGAGAAGATCATTGAAATGAGCATGTAACTAAGAAAGGATAGTTAGCAAAGGAATAATCTGAAAACAAGTACAAAAGTAAAATTTTGAAAAAGAAAGAAGAAATGCAGAAAACAAAAATTCTATTGAACTGACAAATGACATAGATAATTTTTCATTGAAAAGACATTATATTGTTAAACCACTGTTAACTTTATCAAGAAAAGAAAAAAATACTAAAATAAAAAATGAGGGAGTTGGCCTGTGAAAGCATATACAGACATACACACACACACACACACACACACACACACATCAGAAACTACCACAATTATATGCCCAAATTAAGTTAAATTAAATAAATATACACACATATGTGCATATTTTCAAATGAATTAAGTGATCTTACTGAGAGTGAAGTCTCCTACAGCAAAATAGATTATGCTCCATCCTTGCCTGCCCATCCTATACAGTTCTATCTTGTCAAGCCAATAAGCATTTTAAAGTGTGTACTAGGTGCCATGCTCTCCAAGAAACTTCACCACAGATTTTAGGGAGTCCAACCAGTCAATAAACACTTATTAAGTGCCACTATGTTTTAGGCACTGTACTAAACTTGGGATTTAAAAAAAGATTCAAATGACAGTCCCTGTCCTCAAGGAGTTTACAATCTAATGGAGTACTATAAGGCTTAGTCTTTTCTCAATAACGTTTTTAAAAACAAAACATAAAATATCCAAATTAACAAAACAAGAAATAGAAATCTAAACAACCCAATCTCAGAGAAACCAAGCTAGCCAAAGATTAATTTTCAAAGGAAAAAGATTCAGTTCCAATTAATTTATAAGTGAATTCAATCACACATTAAAAAAATTATGATTTTAAGCTCTGTGGAAGAAGAAGGGAAAGTAGAAGGAGAAGAAGGAAGAGGAGGAGGAGAAAGGAGAAGAGAAGGAGAAGAAGACAACCTAGAGAATTCTTTCAATGAGAAAAATATTCTTCTAATACCTGGTCCATCTCTAATCATCTGGATCTATATCTGACCACTGAATCTAGGTGAAACCTAGCAAAATATCTTGGGGTTTACTGGCTAGATTTCTTTCTTGAAGATCATGCTTCAAACCCAATTCAGCCTGACTTTCATTGACTGGCCAACAATAGTTAGTTGGTTGGTTGCCAATAATAGGTCCTAGCCCAAGCCTCACTTAGTGGTTGTTGTTTGGCCCCAGATGACAGCAGAGTGAATGTAAGTAATAATTGTTTGTATGTTGGCTAGAAACCCTGAAAGTGTTTCCCCTCCCTGATTGATTTTTTTTTTACCTAACCTTAATCACTGAATGAGCTTTGGCTTAGTCAAAGTGAGAACTAAGTAAGACCTTAGCTTAAAAAGGTTAAGGTCTTCCACTACATCCAAGAATCCTGGTCCCTTTCCAGAATGAAAGATAAACAACAAAAACTATTCTTCTAACAATTATATGAGGAAAGAAAAAAAAGAAGTATAGGTCAATATAACTAATGAATGTTGATGAAAAATTTAAAAAAAGTTAGAATAAAAGCTAAAGCGATATATTTTAAATATTCACTATATTTTGTCAGATTGAATTTATAGCAGACATATAAGGAAGATAAAACAACTGAACAATTATAAGCAAAATTTGTGTAGAGCAGAAAATCATTGTTTTGATTTGGCCTCACTTCACCTGGAATATAACCAATAACCTATGAAAAATGTACCTAATATGGTAAAAAGCATTTATTAAGATCCATGAAATAGAATAATTTGGGAAAGAATAATACTGCGGGTTTTCCCAGTATGAACAGGAGGGATGCAAGAATACCCTCTGTCTCTGCTATTGACAGAGTGCTAGAATTACAAGCTAAAGAGATAACACATAAATAAATGAAGGGAATAATTAATAGGCAGGGAGAAGACAACCATATCTCTACTTGCAGTTAAGATGATAACTAAGACACCCAGAAAACTGAAAAAGAAGTAGAAAAAATTTGTATCTTAATAAAGAAGTAGTATAGAAAATAAATGAACACAAATCATCGAATTTCCTTTATTTTACTATTTTACTAAGAAAATCTAAGAGAAAGAGAGAAAAAGAGAAAGAGATATTTTCTATAATTACACAGAATTAGTACAACATGTGCATGTTTGCTAAAACTAAGAATATAATTATCATAGAAGGGTTTTTATTCAATAAGGACTGTTGAAAAACTGAAAATCAGTCTTATAAAAATAGTCTTAGATCAGCATCTTTTAACTTATTATATATTCCAAGTGGGTAAATGATCTAAGTATTTGAAAAAGAACTCATAAAAATGAGAGGATAATTAAAAGTTTTATTTTTCATAATTATTGCTAAGGGGGATGTAACAATATCTAGGACAGAAGAAATCTGAAAAGACAAAATAGATCATCTTGATTATTTAAATTTAATTTTAATGGAGACTGAATAAGAAGAAAAGACATAGATTTCACAGTGGATAGAACACTGGACCTGGAGTCAGAAAGGCCAGGGTTGAAGTTAAGCCAGAAATATTTGCTAGTTTACTCTGGGCAAATCACTTAACTGATACATACCTTAGTTTCCTAATTTACAAAATAGGGAAAACAATAGCAACTACCTCCCAGACCTATTGTGGAAATAATGGGTTTGTTTTTGTAAAGCATTTTGCCGACTTCAGAGTACTATAAAATATCATTATTATTAAAATTTTTGACATCCAAAATCCATTGAGAATTTGCAGAAGCAAGTTAAATAAGGATCTGTTTCCAAACAAAACATGACCAGTGCATGTGACTCACTGTCCTTTCTTTCTTCTTTCCTTTCTTTCTTTCTCTTTCTTTCTTTCTTTCTTTCTTTCTTTCTTTCTTTCTTTCTTTCTTTCTTTCTTTCTTGTAGAGCAATTGGGGTTAAGCAACTTGCCCAAGGTCATAGTGCTAGGGTGTGTGTGTGTGTGTGTGTGTGTGTGTGTGTGTTTGTGTGTGTGTGTGTTAAATTTCTGAGGCTGGATCCAAATTCAAGTTCTCCTGACACCAGGGCTGGTGTTGTATTCACTGAGCCACCTAGCTGTTCCCAACTCATTTGTTTTTAAAAGAAGAAATATAAATATAAATAACCATCTTAAAAAAAAGTTGATGATCCTTAATAACCAGGTGATAAACAAGATAAAAACAACTATGAGGCTATACCTCACACAAGTCAAACCAAGGAAAGTTGCTGAAAGGTTTTACTTGTGATCATAAAAAGTTGGAAACCCAGTATGTGACTAAGAGTTAGGAAATGACTGAAAAATATTATAGCCTACTCAGCGGGGGTAGAGCCAAGATGGTGGAGTAGAAACAGGACTTCCTGCTTTCACCTCCTCTAATTCATGTAAAAAATTACTGTAAAGAAACTTTGCTGCTACAGATCCCACAAAATGATAGAGAGAAGCTAACTTCCCACTGTAGACAGTCTGGAAGGCTGGCAGAAAGGGGCCAGCACAGCATTCTGGGAGCCGAGCCCAGCCCTGTATGAGATGGAGGTTTTAGCTTCAGGAGGGCCACAACCTGCTGCTGGCTGGAGGGACTTCAGATCACCAGCAGCTATAGAGGTTTCCAGAATTATCAACCCATAGATGCTAAGGATAAACTGAGAGGTCAGTGCAATCTGGACTTTGGGAACTGGAAATTCAGGACTGTGGTCTGGCCTTTACCACCTGGGAGGAGAAGCAGCTGAGGTGCCATGGCCATGCAGCTGCCACCATGTGGCTTCTTCAGAGTTCCATGCCTGCAGATGGGGACCAAGCAACCAATCTGAGGGGTGATTTCCCTTGCTTTAATCTGCTTATATCTGGATCACTGTCTAGGGTGGAGGACCTGGGGTGCATGACAAGTTTGCCAGAGCTTGTAGAGGCTTCTGAGAGGGCACCCAACTAATAGCTCCAGCAGCTGCAAAAACCTCAATGATTGGACCAAAGCTCCCCTCTCTGGTAGCAGAGCTCTACTGTGGCAAAAAGCTCAAAAGTCAAGAAATTGAATGGCAATATGAGCAAACAAAGGAACCAAAGCAAGAAGAGCAATCTGACATTAGACTCCTATTTTGGGGACAAAAAGGATAAAAACATGGAACAGGAGGAAGCCAACGAAGTCAGAACTCCTGCACCAAAAGCTTCCAAGAAAAAATATGAGCTGGTTACAGGCTATAGAGGGGCTTAAGAAGTATTTTGAAAACCAAATAAGAGAAGTGGAGGAAAAATCAGGAGGAGAAATGATCATGATACAAGAAAATTATGAAACGAGAGTCAACAACCTGAATGAAGAAAATAACAACTTAAAAATAGACTAATTTAAATGGCAAAAAAAGGTTCAAAAAGCGCAATGAGGAAAAAAAAATGCCTTAAAAAGCTGATTTTGCCAGATGGAAAAAAGAATCTCAAAAGCTCACTGAAGAGAATCATTCCTTAAGAATTAGATTGGGAGTGGTGGAAGGGTGGAGCCAAGATGGCAGAGAAGAAGCAGTAACTTCTCTAAGCTCCTCCATGAATCCTGTCAATATGCCTTAAAAAGTGAATCTGAACGATTTTGGAGTGACATAATCCAGCCCAGAAAAGTGTCCTGTGGATCTGTACAGGGAAAGTGCAATGAATGTGGGAACTGTTGTACTAGAGGGTGGAGGATAGCTGAGAGAAGGTTCTCCAGCCTACAGACTCACCCATCCCAAGGGCAATTCGCAGCATCTCACCAGCATCTCACCATGGGAGTAATCATTGGAGCTGGAAATGTGTTTGGCACAACCTCACATGTACAATAGGAACCAAAGTGCTTGCCTTTTCAAGGAGAGGAGAGGGACAAGAAGAAGGAATATAATTTGGGACCAAATTTTAAAACAAAGACAACTAATTTTTTGCATGTAATTGGGAAATATTTAACAAAATAAATAAATATAATTTTTAAAATGTCAAAAAAAGAATTAGATTGGAGCCAATGGAAGCTAGTGACTTTATGAGAAATAAAGATACTATTAAACAGATCCAAACAAATGAAAAAAATATCTATCTAAATAGGAGGGTATATGGACATGTGAATACATATGTGAGTGTCTGTATATATGTACAGGTATACATAGACAGAGGGCAAAGCACCAATTTAATAGGAAGGAATGAGACTTAAAAGGTGAAATTAAGAGGTGAGAGAGGAATATAATGAGAGGAGATAGGGAAAGACAGAATGGGGTAAACTATCTCATATAAAAGAGGCAAGGGAAAATGGTTACAATGGAGGGGAAGTATAGGAAGGCAAAAGGGAATGAGTCAAACTTGTTCTCATTGAATTTGGCTTAGAGACAGAATAACATACACACTAAATAGGGTATCTCACCCTACAGGAGAGTAAGGGGGAAGGGGATGAGAGGGAGGATGATGGAAGAGAGGGCAAGCTGGGGGGAGGGAAGTTGGAAGCACTCACATTTGAAAAGGGACAAGATCAAAGTAGAGAATAGAACAAGTTAGTGGTGGTATAGGATGGAGGGAAATATAGTCAGTTTTTCATAATATATCCACTATGGAAATGTTTTGCATAGCTACACATGTATTACCTATATTGAATTGCTTATCTTCCCAGTAAAGGTGGGTGATGAGGGAGGAAGGTAAAGAATCTGTAATTCAAAGTTTTAAAATCAAATGTTTATAATTATATATAATATATCTTAATTATATATAATATATCCTAATTATATTATATATATAATTTATATTATATATCCTAATTATATGTATATATATATATATATATATATATGTATATATAATTATTTTACATGTAACTTGGAAATAAGATATACAGGCACTGGAGTATAGAGATACACCATGCCCTACTGGAAAGTCAGAGGGGTATGGGGGGAGATATGGGAGAGAGCAAATTGGGTGAGGGGATATTCAGCGGGATTGCTGCTTTGGGGTGGTGGGTAGGGGGAAAATGGGAAGAAAATTTGTAACTCAAAATCTTGTGGAAATGAATGATGTAAACTAAAAAATAAGAAAGATATAAAATGGATGGTTGATGGAGTAAAATAATAGTGGAGATAAAGGCAATAATATCACAGTCACAAGAGCAGGAGTTGGCGTTGGTTATGAGGAAGGCTACCTCTTCATTTGACATGATAGTTAAGGAAAAATATAGAGGTTTTGTGTTGTTGAAGAGGAAATACAGGATTCTTACCCATGTATTGAATATTGCCCAAACCAAATGGACTTCAGATTAGGATATTATGGTTCTACAGGGTTTGTTATTGTTCAAGTATTGTTATAATGTTACTAACTTGAATAACCCAAATGATGATTTGACCTATTAGAAATATAACAATGTCTCCTTCAAAAATTAATTCAGAATAAAACAACAATAACAAGAAAAAACTTATATGATGTGATATAGAGCCAAAAGTATGTATACAATGACCCAAGCCATGTGCATCAGGTAGGTATTTAGAGGCAGCAACACTTTGGACAAATAATTTGGTCAATATAAGTGCCATCCTGTCAAAGTTAAAAGACCCATCCTTTCTTACTAAGAAGAGATACATTAACATTTTTTCATGAAGTGAAAGGAGATTTGTTAGGAAATATTTGTCCTGTCAAAATAATATTTATCAATGCATAAAAATAAGTGCAGCCCCTAGTTGCATGACTTTTTCAAGGAGTAAAATCTGTGAAAATGTTCTATTCTGAAGTCTGAGTTGTGTTTTGGGTTCCCAAACCAAGGTGTTGTAGCTTTACAGCAGTAGAGGATGACAAGTTAAATTCTAGGATTAAAACGATATCATTAAAATTGTATCACAGTATATAAGTGTGGCCCATGAGTACATGTTAATTAAATCACGTAGTTTTAAACATTTCAGTAAAATTAACATAAGTACCTCTATTTCTTGCCCAATAGTCACTTCATAGGCCATAGATTTCAAGAGAAAATATAATCAAGATATGTTCATCTTCTGAAGGAGTTTTTCAAAGTTCACCATGGCATTACAAAGTGAGATAGATCTGTTGAAAAACATTAAGCTGATAACACATCTGTAGATATGTTGTTTTCTTTAAATAGGTATAAACTTGGAAATGAATTCTCACATCAGGGGTCTCATAACAGTGCAAATGACCTCCTTCCAAAGAGCTACAATTATGTAGACTAAGAAGTCATCCATAAGATAGCTAAAGTTTAAAGATTTTTCTCCCCCCTAATATTTGAGAGTATACAAAAATTTAAATAATTGTGTTACCCCAATAATTCCAAATGCAACTCAAGTCTCCATTTGGAAACTCTGGGTGTGGGATTATGCTCTCAAATACCCCAATTTAGTTAGGGTAATACTGTGTAATTCCTGTTTTTCTTCCCATAGTTGCAACCTATTGAGCCTGTGGTTTGATCTTCTGTGATTGCATTATAAAGATGAATTAGTCCTCCCTCAATAAATGTTTAAGTTCTTAAAAAATAGATTCTGCTCAAATATGACTTCATAAGAAGATAGCCATAGTTAAAGGCCATAGTTGAAAGTGACCTTAAAACAATATAGTCCAACTCCTCATTTTAAGATGAGGGAAATTAAGCCCAGAATGGTTAATTGACTTGCCCAAGTTCACACACATGCTAAGTGTATCTCTAATTCACAGAAGTTGTGTCCCCTGGGTGAGGACTACTCTAGGTTTAAGGGGCTTGGTGCATCTACACTTCTAAAACTCCATTTGTGAGTTGCTGATGATATTTTTACTTTTTTACAGTCAACCAGAGGATTCGGTTAACTCAAAGTAAAATTTATTTATTTATTGAAATGGCATGGCAAAAAAAAGCAAGATAAGAAGCTTTCTATAAAACTCAGTTGGATTTATAGTCTCAAGCATCATTAGGAAATTGAATTTCCATAGAGTTGACAAATGGAGAGGCATAAACTTAAAGAACATACATGGCCAAATCTACTGACACCTAGAGTTTGTTCAGGGACCCCCCAGTGAACAGTTGTGATGTCCTCACACTGCTATTCTTGCGACAGGGTATCTCTGTTAGGCAAATTGCTCCACTAGGCCCCCTGGGATAGCTTCTTGATGGAATATATGTATCTTTCCAATGCCTGACCATGATAAACTCTTATATTCAGCTTTGAATTTCAGTAGAAATCTTTACTGAAAACATTGCTAAGCTCCTTTTGAGGAAAAGAAGTAGAACTCATATCCTATGATCATTTGGAATTTTCAAGGATTTTCTACTTCTTGAGCAGTATTCAAGCTCCAGCTACTAGACTCTCGACTCCTATAACCAACTTGATAACTATAGCTGGCTTCCTTTCACAGAATGTTAGGGTTCATGAAGTCATGGCAATCCTTTTTTTTAAGCAATTGGGGTTAAGTACCTTGCCCAAGGTTATATGACTAGTTATTTTTGTTTGAGTGTTAAGTATCTGAGGCCAGAACTGATCCCAGATCCTCCCAACTCCAGGGCTGGCACTCTTACTCAATGTGCCACATTGCCGCCCTGTCATGGCAATCTTTTGATCATGTTCCTCTACTGAAAGATATTATTGCCCATAGATGGAGAGGGTTGAAAACCCCTACCTTTACCTGCCCATCTCTTGTATTACTCTGCTAGTGATTTTGCTATGTAATTCTGAGTAAGTCACTTCTCATCAATTTATAAGCTCTTAGAGCTAGAAGGCACCTTAGTATCAAATCCAATGTCCTTGTTTCTCAAACAAGGAAAACTGTGGCACAGAGATGTTCATTGTGACACCAAGAAACATGCAGTAAGTGAGAGAGGCAGAATTTTAGTGTTCCTGATTTCAAGTCCAGTATTTCAAGCCCTGGAGCCCTGGTGTAACCATCGTCCAAACCGCAGTTTTCTCATCTATATATTAGGGATAATAATAATATCTACCTTCCTCACAGGATTGGTGTGAAATTTAAATAAAACAAAACTTAGAAAGACTCTTATATGCATATAGAAAAAAAATGGAAACATAGTAGTTCACCACCATTTTCTTTATAAAGTGTAAAATTATAGAACTTTCAAAATTTATTTTTGTAGCTAAAATCTTTGAAATTATTTTTGATATAGATAATATGAATTGCTTTTTATGATGACTATAAATGATCAAAGTAAAATGAAGGTGCCAAATGAATCTTTATTTTTAAGATAACCGAATTTTTTAGGTAATTCAGTAATCTAAAACTTGACAATGTTCTTTCAAATACAATTGTTTTATTATGCTTTTAGTTTATTAAAAGTACACTTTTCTTCAAAAACTTTCTAATATTTTCTTCAAATAATATTGTACATGATTTCTCAGTGGTAAATACAATGCAAACCAACCAAAATCTGTTTTCAAATAATTGTGTTCCCCAAAAGTCTCATATTGAGAAACAGACCTTAGTTGAATTATTCTATTCCAAAATCACACTCATTTTAAAAATGTGGCTAATTGAAATCCTGACAATATCTTAGATTTACCTACAGAAATGATTTTACAATTACTATAATTATTCCCTATTTCAGTTAAATAAATTAATTAGCAGTGCTAAGATGTAAGTCCTTTATGTAGTTAATTAAAAATTTTTTGTTTATCACCCAAAGATCATTCTTAGTTACTTTAGCTAAAATATATAAATTAACAAGTAATTATTTCTTAATATTTTTCAAATTGAATTCATCCAAAATAAATATGCAAAATTATATTTTGAATAACATGGTATGAAAACAAAATAAATGAAGTCCTGTCTGACTTCACATGATACACCTAAGCGTGTGTCCATATGAAATTTTAAACTGGGAAATAGTAATCTTTTTACACCTCCCTAATTGACTATCTAATCAGCAGAGTACTTTATCTAAACCTTTTATCCATTTTCAAACTTGTTCTATTTCCCCCCACCCATCCCCTCAGCTGAGAACCTTGCCACAGAAAAAAACTGAAGATATTTTTATGAGAGTTTCCTCTTCTTCCTTCCTCCTCATCTCATGTATTCAGATGCCTTTTGTGATATTTCTATTTCCTTTCCTCTCAATTTCTTCTTATGTCTCTACAGTATGGCTTCTGGCTTCATTATTTAACTAAAATTGTTATTTCCAAAATTATCAGTGATCTCTTATTTGCTGAATATAATGACCTTTTCTCAGTCTTCATCCCTCCTGACCTATCTGCAGCCTTTGACACTGTCAATTACCCTCATCTCTTTAATACTCTCCTCTCTCTAGGATTTTGTAGTATTAGTTTCTCCTGATTGTCCTCCTACCTGTCTGTTTGCCTTCTCATTCTTCTTGGGGTATCTCTTGGGCACTTTTCTATTTTCTATCTATATTATTTGACTTGATGATCTGATTAGCTCTCATGAATTCAATCAATATATTTATATGGAGGATTCTCAGTTATACTTATCCAGCCCTAACCCCTTTCTTAATCTCTAATATCACATATTTAATTGCCTGTTGGACAGCTCACATACAACATGTCCTAAACTGAGCTCATTGATCTTTCCTCATAAACTCTCTCCTCTTCCCAACTTCCCTATTACTGTGATGGTTACCTAAGTTTGCAACCTTCTCATTCTCACTTCCTATATCCAATAGGCATCTAAGTCCTGTTAATTTTGTCTTCATAACATCTGTCATGCACAATCTACTTTCATTTATCCTTTGACACTCTCAGTACCTTAGTTCAGGCTTTCATCACCTCACACATTAACCATTACATTAGCTTCCTGGTTATTCTCCCTGTCTCAAATCTTTCCCTACTCCAATTTATCCTCTATATGGCTGTCAAATTGATCTTCTTAAGTGAAGTTTTGACCACGTCATCTTCTAATTCAATAAACTTTAATGGATCCATATTATTAGTGTTAGTTGTTTTTATGTAGTTTCCAACTCTTTGTGACCCTATTTGGGGTTTTCTTGGCAAAAAATACTGGAGTAGTTTACCATTTCCTTCTCCAGCTCATTTTAGAGATGAGCAAACTGAAGCAAACAAGGTTAAGTGACTAGCCCAGGGTCACATAGCTAGTAAGTGTGTGAGGCTGCTTTTGAACTCACAAAGAGGAATCTTCTTGATTCCAGGCCCAGCATTTTATTCACTGCACTACCTAACTGCATATCCATGATCAAATATGAAATCCTTGATTTGGCACTCAAAGATCTTTTAACATGCCTCCTCCTATCTTTCCAGCCTTGTTAAATAATACTCCTCCCCTATACATTCTGTGATCCAGTGGCATAGACCTCCTTGCTGATCCACAACTAGACACTCTATCCCCCCTACACTATACATTTTTTTCTGATTGTCCCCTATGCCCGGAAGACACTCCTCTCTCATCTCTGCCTCATAACTTCTTTCAAGTCTGCTAAAATCTGACTTTCTAAGCTTTTCCTACTCCCCATTAATACTAGTGCCTTCCTTCTATTTGTTATCTCCATTATATCCCTACATGCAGAAGAGCCAAAAAGTCTTAGTTCTATATTAAACTTTTAAAACTTATTAAGAATTTTTGAGACACCATATATATTTTTGGTAATAGTTGCTCATATAAATTCACTCCACCCACCCCCTTAGTGAGCTTGATGAGACTAATGGCTTTCTTTTTCTTTTCTTTGTATCTCCAACACTTATCACTTTGGTGCATAGTAGGTGTTTAATAAGTGATCAGTGACTAAGTTATTAGGATGGTTGGATTTATCTTATTGCAATGTCCATTCACTGTCTACTCAATTTCCCCTTTAATGTCTTATTGAGATGCAGAGATGAGCTTTTGAACAGAGAATATAACAGCAACAATTGCCATTTATATAGCACCTACTGTGTTCTAGGCACTGTGGTAGAACCTGGATATATATACAATGATGAAAATGAAAAAAATTCTCACTCTAAGGGTGTTTAAGTTCTATGGGAGATGAAATGGAGGATTTTATGTAGGAAGAAAAAAAGTGCCAACTTTGTTGCCGTTGTTCAGTCATTTTCTATTTATTCAATTCTTTTGATCTGATTTGGGGTTTTCTTAGCAAAGATACTGAAATGGTTTGCCATTTTCTTCTCCAGATGATTTTACAGCATAAATAGGCATATACAAATATATGCTAGATAAATATAAAGTAATTTGTTGAGGGAAAGCTGCTAGCAGTTTCAGAGGGATCAGGAAAAGTCCCATGTAAAAGTTTGATATCAGAAGTATTTATTTATAATTTTATTTATAAAAAATAAAATATTTATAAATTTTATATTTATATATATTTATATTTTATATTTATAAAAATAAAGTATTTATTTATAATTTTAAATGGAAACATTAATCCCCAAATAAGAGAGAAGAAAATGATGGGGTTACCAGATAGTCCTTTGTGTAAACCCTGGAGGGGCTGACAGAATTGTTGCCAGGGTCAATAATACTGAATTTCCATAGAAAAGCTCACTGGTGACATTTTTCCAGATCATGAGTAAATAACTTTTGATTCATACTGTAAATCCAACTGCAAAAACTACAGAGGCCAGAAGAGGGCAGCAATAGCACTTAAATATTCTAGTTGTGATTACCTTTTGCTTGATAAGGAAAGAAAGGTAATGAGTTCAAGGCACTTGGAATTTAAGATCAAATAACTGGGATTCTTTCTGACTAGATTAAGTGACAACAGAATAAGATGATGATGATGATGATGACGATGACGTCGATGATGGTGATAATGTTGATGTTAATTCAATCTTAGGCTGAATTGAGAAATGTATACATGACTAGGTAGATTGTAGTATCACTCTATTCTGTGTCAGATCAAATGAAATATCTGTAAATCACTTAGCACAGTACTTGCTTGGCATACAGTAAGCACTATGTAAATGTTTATTTCCTTCCTTCCCATACTTTTTCCTCCAGCTGCATGTAAATTATTGTGTTCAGTTCTCAGCGCTACATTTTAGAATAGATATTAAGAATCTAGAGAGTGTTAGAAGATGGCAATATGCATCATGAAGACTTTGAGATCTTGCCACAGGAGCCTCAGCTGAAGACAGGTGATGCTTGTCCTAGAGAAAGGAAAAGTATAATTGGAGACATGAGAAAGTTATAGGCTTGGATTGACTAGTGCTTTTTTATGTATTCTAATTCCTTCTGTGCAGACAAATAAAGTTGTTACTCAGCCAAAAGCAGTTATATAGTACATCAGTACATCTACAGTTTATCATACTCCAAAGCCCAAAGTAGGAATTATGTTATTTGATCATTTTCTACAAGTTCATTAGGACTAGACTCATTGAGAAGCCTCCTCTTATACAAGTATTATAGTTTGATTGGTGTATAGGTTATGTGAAGGCTAGTAGTATGAGATGGGCTTATAAAGTTGGGATGAAGCAAAATTGAGGAAGGTATTGAATATCAAGCTAGAGATATTGGACTATATTCTTTGAGCAATAAGGAGCCATTGAAAGTTTTAGAGTAAGGGACTGAATTGATCAGACTTATTCATATAAAAGATCAATGTTATAGCAGGTTATAAAATGGATTGGAGGGAAGAGAGAGAATACAACCCAAATGATTGATTAGGTCTTTGTTAGAGGCTAGATGAGAAGTTGTAAAGACCTGAATGAGAGTAGAAGCAAGAGAAATGATGGATGAAGGCAGAGGATGGGTGGAGGCAGAGCCAAGATGGTATAATAAAGGTAGGGACTCATCTGAGTTCTCCCTTAAACTTCTTCAAAGACCTTTAAATAAGGGCTCTAAACAAATTCTAAAGCTATAACCCACAAAAAGACAAAGTGAAACAATTTTCAAGCTGAAGACCACTTAGAAGGCTGGCAGGAAAGGTCCATTGCATCAGGTTGAGAGAGCAGTCCAGTGCAGACCAGGGCCCAGCAAAACAGAACCAGGCTTGAGTTGACTGAATCATTGATAACGATGGTGTTTCTCAGACCTCCCACAGATAGCAAAGGGTCAGACAAGGAGTCAAAATGATATTTACAGGAGTCCCTTTGCTGGAACCGGGGGCAGGACTCTGCTGCATTGCTTATACTTGGATCTGGGTCACCATCCTGGGTCTCAGTCCCAGTGTGAGGTGGAGCACTAGCACAGCAGAGCTTGCAGTCACAGGGGAGTAAGGACCTTGGTCACAGTTCCAGGACTGAAAAGAATGCTTGTGGTTGCTAACAAACCAGTGCAGATTATAAGAGAATAGTAAACTTACCTCTCTCTCGATCTTACCTTTAGAAGAGCCAAAAATTTGCAGATTCCCAGAATTACCTCTGAAACAATTGCACAAAAAACTCGAAGCTTGGAACAGTGCCCTTTCTACTTGGGGAGCAGAGCCCCACTTGTACATAGAGTTAAAAGTAAAGAAATAAGCTAGAACATGAGCAAACAACAGAGACATTTGGGACAACAGAAAATTACCACAGATATAAGAAGATTAAAACACACACTCAGAAAAAGACAACAAAGTAAAAATTCCTGCATCCAAAGCCTCCAAAAATATGAATTGTATCAAGCCATAGAAGAGTTAAAAAGGGATTCAAAAATTCAAATAAGAGAAGTAGAGGAAGAATTGGGAAGAAAAAATGAGAATGATTTGAAAAAATCATGGAAAAAAGAGGCAACATCCTTGTAAAGGAGACAGTAAAAATGCTGAAGAAAGAACACCTACAAAATAATATATAGTAACTGAGGTACAAAAAGCCAATGAGGAGAAGAATTCCTCAAAAAGCAGAATTGGACAAATGGAAAAATATATATAAAAATTCACTGAATAAAAGCACTCCTTAAAAAGCAAAACTAGCTAAATAGAAAAGGAGGTACAAAAACCCAATTAAGAAAATAATTCCTTAAAAGTGAGATTTGGGCAACTGGAAGCTAATAACTTTATGAAACATCAAGAAACAATCAAACAAAATTAAAAGAATGAAAAAAATAGAAGAAAATGTGAAATATCTCATTGGAAAACAGCTGACCTGGAAAATAGATCCAGGAGAGATATTTTAAGAAGCATTGGATTGCCTAAAAGCCATGATAAAAAAAAAAAAAGCCTAGACAACTTCTGTCAAGAAATTTTCAAGGATAAGTACCCTGATATCCTAAAACCACAGGGTAAAATAGAAATGGAAAGACTCCACCAATCACCTCCTAAAAGACATCCCAAAATAAAAACTCCCAGAAATATTATAGCCAAATTCCAGACCTCCCCGATCAAGGGTAAAATATTGCAAGCAGCCAGGAAGAAACAATTTAAATATTGTAGAGTCAAAGTCAGGATAGGACAAGATTTAGCAGCTTTTACACTGAAGGATTGGAGGGCTTGGCATACAATATTAAGGAGAGTATAGGAGTTAGGATTACAACCAAGAATCACCTACCCAACAAAACTGAGTATAGTCCTTCCACAGAAAATTGGATATTTAGTGAAATAAAGGACTTTCAAGAATTCCTGATGAAAAGACCAGACCTCAATAGAAAATTTGACTTTCAAATGCAAAAGGAGCTTAAAAAGGTAAACAAAAAAGAGAAATCATAAGGGATTTGGTAAGGTTAAACTGTTTATATTTTTATATAGGAAAATGATATTTATAACTCATAAAATTGTTCTCATTATTAAGACAGTTAGAAAGAATACACATAGACAGAAAGCAGATTGTGAGATGAATGTGATGGTATGATTATCTAAAAAATAAAATTAAGGGATGAGAAAGAAGAATGCACTGGGAGAAAAGGAAAGGGAGAGGTAGAAAGGGAAAAATTATGTGCCATAGAAGAAATTTGAAAGATCTTCCAGAGGAGAGGAAAGTTACAGAAGGGAGGAGGGGGACACATTAACCTTATTCTCATCAGAATTATGTCAAATATGGAATAATATACATACTCATTTGGGTATGGAAATCTATCTTACCATATAGGAAAATTGGAAGGCAAGAGAATAAGATAAGGGGGGAGCTGACAGAAGTGGGGGATTTGGAGTTTGTAAAAGTCAGAAGCAAAACCCTTTGAGGATGAACAGAGTAAAAGAGGAGAGAGAGTAAGATTAACAAAGGGAAACTGGATGGAGGAAAACACATAGTTGTTAATCATTATTGTGGAAAAAATGCAGTGAGTTCCTCTGATAAAGATTCCATTTCTTGAATGTGTAAACAACTAAGTCAAATTTATAGATAAAAGAACCATTCTTCAGTTGATAGATGGTCAAAGAATATGAACTGGACATTTTCAGATAAAATAAATAAAGCTATTTATAGTCATATGAAAAAGTGCTCTAAATCACTATTGATGAGAGAAATGCAAATTAAAACAACTCTGAGTTACTACCTCTCACCTGTCAGATTGGTTAATGTGATAGAAATGGGAAATGACAAATCTTGGAAGGAATGTGGGAAAACCAAAACACTAATATACTATTGGTGAAGTTGTATATTGATTCAACCATTCTGGTAAGCATTTTGGAACCATGACCAGTGGGGAATAAAACAATGAATGCCCTTTGATTAAGCAATACTGCTACTATGTTTGTATCCCAATGAGAAAAAATAAAAAAAAAGGAAAAGGACCAATGTATGCAAAAATACTTGTAGCAGGTCTTTTAGTAGTGATAAAGAATTGGAAATATACAGGATGTCCATCAATAGGGGAATGTATCAACAAGTTATTGTATGTGATTGTGATGGAACACTACTGTGCTTTAAGGAATGATGGACAGGATGCTTTCAGAATAACATGGAAAGACTTATATGAACTGATGCAAAGTGAAATGAACAGATCCAGGAGAACACTGTACACATTAATAGCAATATTATATGATGATCTACTTTGAACTACTTAGCTGTTTTCAGCAATACTGTGGTCCAAGAAAATTGTGTAGGACTTATAGATGAAAGGTGGTGTCTATCTCCAGAGAAAAACTGATAAAGCAGATCAAAGATACTTTTTCTTTATTTTCTTTTCCTGCATCCTTCTCATTTCTCTTCCCAATTTTTCCTCCACTTCTCTTATTTGGTTTTTAAAATCCTTCTTAAGGTCCTCTATGGCCTGTAATCCACTCATATTTTCATTTGGGGCATTTTGTGCAGGATTTCTGACCTCACAGTCTTCCTCCTGTTCCATGCTTTGATCCTCTTTGCACCCCAAATAGGAGCCTAATGTTAAATTTTTCTATTTATTTTGTTTCCTTTGCCTCGGCGTGTTGCCATTTAATTACTTGACTTTTGGGCTTGTTGCCATAGTAGGACTCTGCCACCAGACAGGGGAGCTTCTGTCCCAAATGTTGGGTCCTTCTCAGATGCTGAAGTTATTAGTTGGGTGCCCTCCCTGAAGCCCCCACACACTCTCACAAGCTGGATACACACCCTAAGACCTCCACCCCAGATTGCAATCCAGATCCAGGGAGGTTAAAGCAACAGCGATTACACCTAGACTAATCATCACATCTCCCTACAGTCTGCAGGCCAGGAGCTGAAGCTGCAACTGAATCTGCAAAATGGCGGCTGTGCCACGACTCCTCTGTGGCTTCTCATCCCCAGGGGAAGAAATTGACTCGTTCCCAAATACTCGTCCCAAAGTCCATAGGGCAGCAACCTTTCACTTTGTCCCAGGCATCTATGTGTGGGTAATTCTGGAAAAGCCACAGCTGCTGCTGTTCTGGGGTCCCTCCAGCTGCCTGCTTGTGTGGCTGCCCTGTAGCTAAAACCTCTGACTCAAGTGGTCCTGGGCTCGGCTCTGAGAGTGCTGCACTGGCCGCACCCTGCCGGGCTGCCAGTCTTTCCTCAGTGGGAGGTTAGCTGCTCTGTGTCGTTCTGTGGGTGCTGGAGCTCCAGAGGTGGTTCAGAGTCTCCTTTTACATAATTTTGAAGTGGTGTGGGCTGGAGCACTGTGGAAGTGCTATTTTTACCCCTGAATTACATTTCTTAAAGAGCAAAATTCCAGATGAAGTTGATAAAATTACATTGAGGCAGATTTAGCCTATGAGTAAGGCAAATTTTCTTAACAATTCGAACTATCCAAAAGTGGACTGATCTGCTTCTAAGAGGGAGTGTGTTTCACAAAACTGTATATTTAAATATAGAGAACAGATAAAAACTCTTTATTAATTTTATGGAGGTAATGCATTTTCCAACATAGTTCAGAATTCATGGCCTTTCCATTCCCTTTGAATTCTCATATTTTGTGTTTCTATGGTCAGTGGGAGAGAAGAAATTTGACATATCTTGAAAAAAATTATAAGGTAGAAGGGGCGTAAGACCTTTAAAATGCCTTAAAGGGGTGTGATGCAAGATAAGCTTAAAGAAGACTACCATTTAATAAAGGAAGATAGATGTCTCTTTCATTGAGACTAGAGGGAACAAAGAGAATTGGTAATTAAAATGGAAAAAAGTTTTGGTAAGGGAAGGAGAAAAGTTGAAAAGATACTTTTTGGGTGTCATTGATCTTCTAAATCAAAATGAATAGAATACTAAAAATTTGTCTACTCTAGAAAATTATGTTTCATGTCATTGACTAAGTATGGAGAGCTTTGAGAATAGAAATTAATGTATAAGACAGTTTTTTTAAGGAAGAGATTCAAGGAATTAATTATAAGTGAAATCCAACAATTTCAAAAGTTAATTATAGGATTTGTTTGGATTAAATATATATTATACATATGAGTGTGATATATGTCTACACTATACATGCATACATATACTTGTATGTGTAAATATATAGTAATCTACACCAAATGATCTTCCTGAAAATACTATTCTACTTCATATTATCTTTTTAAATTAATTTATCCATCTAAATGAATCTCATTCTTTTTTAATGTGGACATTTATTTTATTTTTGTTCCAAAGGAATTTACATTATATATTATTTAATAGTGTTTTATCTTTCCATTTATATGTAAAGTTTTCAACACTCACTGTTAAAAGATTTTGAGTTCCAAATATTTTTTCTCCTTCCCTCCCTTCCCTTTCTCTTCCCCCTCCCCAAGATGGTAAGCAATCTGATATAGGTAATATATGAATAATCATATTAAACATTTCCAAATTAGTCAAGTTGTGAACAAAGAATCAGAACAAAAGGGAAAAACTAAGAGAAAGAAAAAAAGAGAGAAAAATAGTATGCTTCAATCTGCATTCAGACCCCACAGTTCTTTCTTTGGATGTGGATTGTATTTTCCATCATGAGACTTTTGGAATTGTCTTAGATTTCTGTCTTACTGAGTAGAGTCAAGTCTATCACAAAAAAAGTTTCTGTTATTAGGGACAATGTCTCCTGGTTCTGTTCACTTTACACAGCATCAGTTCATAGAAGGCTTTCCAGCTTTTTTTTTTTTTCTGAAATCTGCCTGCTCATCATTTCTTATAGCACAATAGTATTCCATTACATTCATATACCAAAACTTGTTCAACCATTAATTGATGGACATCCCCTCAGTTTCCAATTCTTTGCAATCACAAAAAGAGCTGCTATAAACATTTTTGTACATGTGGGTACTTTTACCATTTTTATGATTTCTTTGAAACACTGACCAAGTAGTGATATTGTGGATCAAAGAGTATGCATGATTTTATAGCTCTATGGGCATAATCCCAAACTGGTCTCCAGAATAATTGGATCAGTTCACATCTCTACCAACACTGCATTAGTGTTCTAATTATCCCACATGGTCTCCAATACCCATCATTTTCCTTTTTTTTTTTGATATTAGAAAATCTGATAGGTGTGAAGTTGTACCTCATAGTTATTTTAATTTGCATTTCTCTAATAAATAATAATTTATAGCATTTTATATGACTATAGATAGGTTTAATTTCTCCATCTGAAATTGCCTTTACATATCTTTTGACCATTTATCAATTGGGGAATGATTTGTATTTTTATAAGTTTGACTCAGTTCTCTATATATTTTAGAGATGAGGCCTTTTTGGGAGTAAAAAAATTTTTCCAGTTTTCTGCCTTTCCCCCCCTAATTGTGGTTGAATTGGCTTTGTTTGTGCAAAACATTTTTTTAATTTAATGCAATCAAAGTTATCCATTGTGCATTTCATAATGCTTTCTATCTCTTGTTTAGTCATAAATTCTTCATTTCTCCATAGATTTGACAGGTAAACTATTCCTTGCTTTCCTAATTTGATTATGGCATCACCCTTTATGTCTAAATCATGTACCCATTTAGCCAGTACCAAATAGTTTTAATGATTACTACTTTACAATGTAGTTTTAGGTCTTGTACAGCTAGGGCACCTTACTTTGCATTTTTTCATTAATTCCCTTGATATTCTGGACCTTTTGTTCTTCCAGATGAATTTTATTATTATTTTTTCTAGCTCTATAAAATAATTTTTGGTAGTTTAATTGATATGGCACTGAATAAGTAAACTTAGGATGAATTGTCAGCTTGGCCTATCTGTGAGAAACTGATAATTTTTCAAATTATTTAGATCTATTTGTTTAAAAATTATTTTGTAGTTGTGCTCATATTTGTTCCTGAATTTGTCTTGGCAAGTAGATTACAATATATTTTGTATTGTCTCCAGTTATTTTAAATAGAATACCTCTTTCTATCCCTTGCTACTGGGCTTTGTTGGTAGTATGTAGAAATGCCTATGATTTATAGTTTTTTTAGTTTATTCTGTAGGATTCTCTAAGTATACAATCATATCATCTACAGAGAGCGATAATTTCCTCTCCTCATTGCCCATTCTAAATACTTCAATTTCTTTTTCCTCTCTTACTGCTAAATATGTTTCTAGTATAATATTAAATAATAGAGTTGATAATGGGCATCTTTGCTTCACCCTGATCTTATTGGTACAGCTTCTAGCATATCCCCATTACATATAATACTTAGTAATGATTTTATATAGATACTATTTATCACTTCATTTATTTATTTGTTTCTTCATTCATTCATTCATTATTCATCCATTAATCCATCCATCCATCCCTCTATCTATCTATCTATCTATCTATCTATTTATTTTTTGTAGAGGGCAATTGGAGTTAAGTGACTTGCCGAAAGTCACACGGCTAGTTTTTCTGTTGTGTCTGAGGCCACATTTGAACTCAGGTCCTCCTGATTCCAGGGCTGGTGCTCTATTCACTGTGCCACCTAGCTGCCCCATATTTATCTTTTTAAAGAAAACTCCATTTATTCCTATGCTTTCTAGTGTTTTTAATAGAAATTAGTGATGTAACTTGTCAAAAGCTTTTTCTGCATTTATTGAGATAATCACATGATTTCTGTAAGTTTTGTTGTTGATATGGTCAATTATTCTGATAGTTTTCTTAATATTGAACCAACTCTGTATTCCTGGCATAAATCCCAACTGGTAATAACTTTCTGATAAATTTTTGTAATCACTTTGTTAATATTTTATGTAAATTTTTGCAGCAATATTCATTAAGAAAATTGGTCTATAATTTTCTTTTGCTGTTTTGACTCCCACTGGTTTAGGTATCAGCATTATATTTGTGTCATAAAAAGAATTTGGTAGAACTACATAATGTGACTGTTTATACAATTATAATCTAAGAAAAGAAAAAAAAACTAATCCATTCATAGGAAATTACATGTTGATTCGAATTTGCTAAGAAATTTAATATGTGTGAGGTTGACAACACTATTTTTTGAGAGTGACATTTTATTTTGATGTAAAATTTAGAAGAGAAAATGTAAAGGCACAACTACACATTCTGCCTTCATGATATAGATATTGACCACGTATTTTCATCAAGACTGTGTCTTGGCAAACTAGCTTATAATGAGTTTGCTTTTATTTTAATAAAACATTTGAGGAAGTTTCTAAAGCTATACTTAGACTAAAGATAAAAAGAATAGAGTAGATGATAGTACAATTCACTCAGTTCTGTCATTTCAACCAGTTTTACTCATTAATGGTTACATAGTCATTTTATCAGGAATTTTCCAGTGGAATTTTCCAGAAATTTATGCTTGGCCTTGTGATGGTTAACATTTTTGTCAATAAGTTAGATAGACTCTTTTCAATTTCCTGATGTGTCAAAACTGGATGTGATAACTAATGCATTGGGTAACAGGAGATTCCTAAAAGATACTGATATGTTAGCCTGTATGAATCTTCTTAAGATGATATTTAATAAAATCATACTTAGACATGGATTTTGAAATCGACTTTAGAAGTACAAGATATGGAGCACATGTATAGATTATTAGTTTGCCTGAAAAAAGTTTCAATAGTTTTAAGAGAACTTCAAGATCAACCTGAGGCAATAGACAAAACCCCCCCAAAATATGAAATGTTGGATAGCACTGAGAGGTACAGGTGCCAGGTTTAAGGAAGTGATAATCTTGATGTGGTTTGCCATGATCAGATCACATGTAGGTCACTATTTTATTTATTCAGTTCTGGGTGCCACGATATAGAATGAACTTGGACAAACTAGAGATAATCCTGTGAGAATTATTTGAAAGAGCTGGAGATATTTCACTTGGAGAAGAGAAGATGTGAAGCTGAAGAAGGGATGGGGCATGATGGCTGTTTTCATGTATTTGAAGGGTTTCCACTTAGAAGAGAGATTAGTGTTGTTTTGTTTGTCTTCAAGGGCAATCATTGGAAGTTTCAAGGATGAAAATTTAGGAAAATACATATAGTTGGAAGGAGTTTTAGCATTCACCAACTATAATGTTCTCATTTTTATAGCTAAAGAAAAGGTATAACTTAAAGAAACTGATTTGTCCAGGATTGCATGGTGTCTGAAGCAAAATTTGGTCCAAGTCTTCCCCACTTCAGGTTTATTTTTCTATACATCTCATAAAATTTAAAGTAAAGAAAACATTCCTAGCATCTAGAATTATTTCTTGTTGGAATAAGCTGCCTCCAGAAGGTGTGGGATCTTCTCACTTGATGTCTTCAAGCAGAGGCTGGATGACCACTTGTTTAGCACATTATCATATATATATATATATACAGAGAGAGAGAGAGAGAGAGAGAGAGAGAGAGAGAGAGAGAGAGAGAGAGAGAGAGAGAGAGAACTAGATACACTTGGTAAACTGCCTTCTAACTCAACAATTCCATAAATTTTCTGTATATGATCACTTGCTAAGGTATTCTATACAATATTTTTGAAACTCTAAGTTCTTGTTATTAAGTTCAATGCCTAGATGTGTAACATTAATAGTTTCAAGACACAAAGGAACAACTGAGTCTGGAAAAATCTGAGGAGAGATTTAAAATAGATTTGCAGTAAATACATTTGATAGATCAGAGAATGTAAGAGACAGTGTCTCAATAACAACAACTTCATGCCTTCTCATCCTATTCTTGTCTTATCATATTTCTTGTCTTGAGTCTTGTAGTAAAACATTTTAATAGATGCTATTTTTTCTTTATAAATTACATTTTATGTTTATTTTTAGTTTACATCAATTTTCACAAGGTTTTGAGTTACAAATTTCCTCCCCATTTTTCCCCTACCCACCACCCTAAAACAACAATCCCATTAAATACCACCTCTCCAAATCTGTTCTCTGTGTGTGTTCATATATATACATATACATATACATATACATATACATATATATATATATATATATATATATATATATATATATATATAACATTTGATTTTTAAAACTTTGAATTCCAGATTCTTTCCTTTCCTCTCTTTTTACCTACCCTTACTGGGAAGAAAAACAATTCAATATAGGTTGTACATATGTAGCTATGCAAAACCTCTCCATAGTGGATATATTGTGAAAGACTGACTATATTTCCCTCTATCCTATCCCCACCCACTTGTTCTATTCTCTACTTTGATCCTGTCCCTTTTCAAAAGTAGGTGCTTCAAATTCCCTCCCCTCAGCCTGCCCTCTCTTCCATCATCCTCCCTTTCATTCCCTTCCCCCCTACTCTCCTATAGGGTGCAAACATTATTTTGTTTGTATGTCATTCCCTCCCTAAGCCAAATTCAATGAGAGTAAGGTTGACTCATTCCCATTTGCCTTCCTGTTCTTCCCCCTCTATAGTAACAGTTTTCCCTTGCCTCTTATATATGAGATTTACCCCATTTTGCCTCTCCCCATATCCTCTCATTATATTCCTCTCTCACCTCTCAATTTCATCTTTTAAGTATCATCCCTTCCTATTCAATTGGTCCTGGGCCCTCTGTCTATGTATACCTGTACATATATATACACACACTCATTTATGTATTCATACACCCATATTCCCTCCTATATAGACATATATATGTATGTATACACACATACACACACACACACACACACACACACACACACACACACATATATATTCCTTTCAACTATTCTCATACTGAGAAAAGTTTCATAAGTCATAATTGTCATTTTTCCTTGTAGGAATGTAAATAGTTCAACTTTGATAAGTTCCTTATGATTTCTTTTCCCTGTTTACCTTCTCATGCTTCTTGTATATCAATGTCAAAATTTTTATTCAATTCTGGTTTTTTCATCATGAATGCTTGAAAGTCCTCTATTATACAGAATGATATTTCCCCTGAAACATAATACTCAGTTTTTCTGGGTAGGTAATTCTTGGTTTTAATCCCAGCTCCTTTAACCTTCAGAATATAATACTGCAAGCCCTTCAATACCTCAGTGTAGAAGCTGCCAGATCCTGTGTCATCTTGAATGTGTTTCCACAATATTGATATTGTTTCTTCCTGGCTGCTTGTAATATTTTATCCTTAATCTGGGAACTCTGGAACCTGGCTATAATATTCCTAAGATTTTTCTTTTTGGGATCTTTTTCAGGAGGTGTTTGGTGGATTCTTTTAACCTATTTTTGCCCTCTGGTTCTAAAACATCAGGGCAATTTTCCTTGAAAATTTCTTGAAGGATGATTTCTAGGTTCTATTTTTGATCATGGCTTTCAGGTAGTCCAATAATTTTTAAAGTATCTCTCCTGGATCTATTTTCCAGGTCAGTGTTTTTCCCAATGAGATATTTCACATTGCCTTCTGTTTTTCATTTGTTTGGATGTATTTAATAGTATCTTGTTTTCTAATAAAGTCACTAGCTTCCATTTGCTCCAATCTAATTCTGAGGGAATGATTCTCTTCATTGAGCTTTTGAGATTGTTTTTCTCTCTGGCAAATTTGGCTTTTTAAGGCATTCTTCTCCTTGTTGTTTTTTTGAGCCTTTTTCCCCATTTGAGTTAGTTTATTTTTAATGTGTTATTTTCTTCAGTCAGGTTGTTGGCTCTCTTTCTTTTCATGATTTTCTTGCATCATTCTCATTTCTCTTCCCATTTTTTCCTCCACTTCTCTTAATTGATTTTCAAAATTCTTCTTGAGTATCTCAATGATCTGTAAGCAGTTCACATTTTTCTTGGAACCTTTTGGTGCAGGAGGTATGACTTTTCTGTCTTCTTCCTGTTCCATTCATTGATCCTTTTAGTCCCTAATAATGAATCCAAAGTTGGACTGCTGTGCTTACGCCACTTCCCCTACTTGCTCACTTTGCCATTCAACCACTTGACTCTTACACTTTTTGCTACAGGAGAACTCTGCTTTCAGAGAGGAGAACTTTGTCCCAAATTGCTGGGGTTTTCTCAGCTACTGGAGGTAATTGTTGGGTACTCTCTCAGAAACCTCTACTGGCTCTGACACAGGGTCATGCACTCAATGTCCTCCACCCTAGACAGGGATACAGATCCAAACAGAGTAAAGCAAGAGCAATTACCCATCAGACTGGTTTCTTGGTCCCCCTACAATCTGCAGGCTAGGAACTGTGAAGCAGCCATGTGGCTGGGGCTGCTGTGCCTTGGCTGCTTCTTGCCCTAGGGGCAGAGGCTGGACAGCACTCTTGGACTTCCTTTTGCCAAAGTGCACTGAACTCTCACTTTGTCTTTGGCATTTATAGGTTTATAAATCTGGAAACTACCACAGCTTCTGGTGGTCCATTTTCCCAATGTCCCTCTAGCCATGGCTGGATGGGCCACCCTGAGGCTAAAACCTCAACTCTAGAGGGGCTGGGCTCTGCTCCCAGTGTGCTGTGCTGGATCCTTCCTGTTGATCTGCCAGGCTTTCTTCAGTGGGAGGCTAGTTTCTCTCTGTCACTTTGTGGGTTCTGTAGCTCTAGAGTTTGTTTAGAGTCATTTTTTACATGTATTGGGGGAGGTGGAGTTGGGAGCCCTGCTGAACTCCTGTTTCTGCTCTGACATCTTGGCTTCGCTCCTCTAATGGCTGCTATTGAAAAGGATATATTAGTGATTTGATTATTGTTCCCCTGAGGAAAAGTAAGAGGTAGAAAGTTGTGGATAGGGGCAGATATATGCATGATTACAGGACATATGGGAAGATACCTGTAATGGGCAATCTCTATAGTCTATATAAGTGGCTAGACAGGGGATGATACATGATTTGGGGTCAGCTAGATACAAAGGGCTCAACTATTTTCCCACTAACCAGAAAAGCTCAACCCCTGTGTCATATCCTAAAGTTGTGACACTGCTTAGGAGGCAATGATACCCAAGATGAAAAATTTATGGTCTATAAACCGATCTTATAAAGAGAATTTGAAACATTTATTAGCTTCATGCAAAACATAAGAGAAAATTATTCTTTTGATTACATTCAGAAGCATGGCATAATGGATTGAGAGGTTGGTTCAGTGACCTGAGTTCAAGTACCATCTCTGACATACATTGGCTATCTGACCAATAATAAATCAATTATCATTGCCTTGGGGAAATCTTTAAGATTATGATTTGCAGGAAGGTTCCAGCCTGTATTGACACAGGGCATTTCCTAATTTGGGAATTTTTTTTTTTATGCCAGTGAAATAAAAGGTTTAATCCTTCTTATACCTCTCCTGCAGATTGTCATAGGAAAGCTATCCATCAAATAAATTGGCATTGCCCTTAATAGGGAGCATGATGCCCACAGGTATAATGATTCAAATTCTTTCAGAGACATCCAAAACAATTGTCAAGGGAAAGATTTTGTTCCCCTGATCCACAACCAACTAATTCTAAGAAGAATGTTATAGAACATTCAGAATTAAATTGTTGCTAAATAGTAGAGCTCTGTCTTTCCTGAGTATTATGGCAAAGAAAAAAATGTTATCAATATGCAGTATAGTCCCCTGTGTGCTTAAAACTTGCATTTGATGAGCAATTATTGGTATACAACAGGTTTGTACAGCATAGAGTAAAATGCATGTGAATACACCATACCAAAAAAAATCTACAATAAAAAAGGGGAAATACAGTCTAATTAATTATGTGCAAAACAATCTAGTTAAGTGTTGGAAATTCTGCCCTTGATCATGATCCATTAGGATGCACCTTTTATCTCCTTCTCTTCCTAATTTTCAACCTTTATTTCCTACATGATCATTTTCTACTTCCAAATGTGCCTAGACCTCCCTCAATCTTAAAGGACTTCACTTCATCCTACCATCCCCTCAAGATTTCTCCCCATATCTCTTCTTTCCACAGCTAAAGTCCTTGGCACATGCAGCAGGGGAGGGAGGGGGGTGAGGAGATGGTGAAGTGCTTTCCTTCCCTTTTTAAAACCTCCCATTCACTGCTTAATTTCTCAATCTTAATTAAGATTTAACACGTCTTAATCAGGTTTCTCTCTTCCCTTCTCAGCAAAGCTACTCTAACAAGTTAGCTAATCATCTGTTTAAACCATTAAAAAATAACTACTCTGTGAAATTGATCATGATGTTTGGCACTGCTGATCACCCTTCCCCTTCTCCAAATATCCCATTTTGGATATTTTTTCCCTCTCTAGATTTTAGTGACACTGCTCTTTTATGTATCTCTTCCTAACTATCCAACCAATCCTCAGTTTCTGTTGCAAGACCATCAACTTTATGTTGTTCCCTATTTTGGCCTCTCTCTTCAATTTTTTATCCTCTTACTCTATTTTCCAATATCAAATACATCATTAACCATTTGTTGTACATTTACAACTGGATATATTAAGATCTTTCAAAGTCAATATATGCAAAGCAGAATTCAGTTTCTTTTCCCTAATCTCGCCCTTCTTCAGAAGTTCTCTATATCTCTTAAGCACAAAAACATTTTTTCCAGACACTTAGGTTCACTACCTAGGGACTGACCACTTTAAGTCTCCCATAATATCTTTACTCCCTCCTTACCTCATATTTTACTGAAAAAAAATCTAGGCCATTTATTTAGTTCTCTCTTTGCTCCTCCCTCCCCTATGTCATTTTACAACTTCTTGAAATTATCCCAAAGTATCCCAATCACTCTACGTGTACCCTTAATTTCACCAAATTCCACCTCCTTCTGATGATTGCTCCCTCCCTCACTAACATTTTGTTTTACTTTCTAGTATTTAATCTTTCTGGCTCCTTCCCTACTCCTTCCAGACACTTCCAGACCCCCTCCTTGCAAAAACCAGGAAACAATTTTGTTTTCTTGGATTATTTCTGGTAAATACTGCCCTATATCTCTCTTTGCTTCCTTGGCTAACCAACTTGAGAAAAACTATGTCAGGTGATTCCATTTCTTTTCTCACTCACTTATTACCCTTGTAAAATCTGATGTCTGACCTCATCATTGAACTAAAACTCTGGAGAATTTACACGATCTCTTAAATGCCAAATATGATTCACTTTTCAAATTTCTTGACTTCACAGAATTTGGCATTGTTAACCATTTTCTTCTCAACATTGTCCCCTAAGATTTCCTAGTATTGTTTTCTCCTGTTTCCCCCACCCATCTCACTTATCTGTCTATTTAGTTTTCTTTGCCAGAGCACCATCCATGAAAAATTCATTAAATGAGAGTGTCCCACAAGATTCTAGACTGGGTCCTCTTCTCTTTCACCTTTATGCTAGCATGCTTAGTGATCTCAACAGGTGCAATGGGCTCAGTTATCATTTCTATGCACATGGATTCCCAGATTTGGGTATGTATGCCTCTTCTCTATCCTAGGCTCCAAATTTCTCCCCATTTTTGCCCTAACCACCCCCAAAAACAGTGATGCTTCTGAATATCCCCTACCACAATCTGCTCTTTCCCATATATTCCCCTAGACGCCCTCTGACTTTCCTGTAGTTCACTTTGGATCTCCAGCCCCAATACCTGTATATCTTATTTCCAAGTTACATATAAAATAATAATAATAATGATATATTAAACATTTGATTTTTGAACTTGAAATTCCAGATTCTTTCCCTTCCTCCCTTATCACCCACCCTTAACAGGAAGATAAGCAATTCAATATAGGTTGTACATGTGTAGCTATGCAAAACATTTCCATAGTGGATATATTGTGAAAGTCTGACTACATTTCCCTCCATCCTATCCAACTCCCCACTTGTTCTATTCTTTATTTTGTTCCTATCCCTTTTCAAAAGAAGGTGCTTCCTTCTTGATTAGAGAAATGAAAATCAAAACAAATCTGAGGTACCACACCTCACTAGTCAGATTGGCTAAGATGACAAAACAGGAAAATGACAAGTGGTAGAGAGGAAGTGGGAAAATTGGAACACTAATGCATTGTTGGTGGAGTTGTGAACTGATCCAACCATTCTGGAGAGCAATCTGGAATTATGCCTAAAGGGCTATAAATAATTTCATACTGTTTGACTCAGCAAGACCACTTCTAGGGTTATATCCCAAAGAGATCATAGAAAGGGGAGGAAGACCCATATGTACAAAAATATTTATAGCAGTTCTTTTTGTGGTTACAAAGAATTGGAAATTAAGTTGGTGCCCATGTATTGCGGAATGGCTGAAAAAGTTGTGGTATATGCATGTAATGGAATACTATTGTGCTATAAGAAACAAGGAGCAGACAGACTTCATATTTACCTGGAGAGGCTTATACAACTATGACAGGTTGGACTCTTCTTAGCAAGGCAGTGATATAAGTCAATCCCAAAAGACTCATGATGGAGAGAGATGTCTACATCCAGAGAAATAACTAGAAAGAACTGAGCTTGGGGTGGCTAGGTGGCGCAGTGAGTAGAGTGCCAGCCCTGGAGTCAGAAGGACCTGAGTTAGGATCCGGCCTCAGACACTTAACACACACAAACAAAAAAAACCTAGCCATGTGACCTTGGGCAAGTTACTTAAACCCAATTGCCCTCCAAAAAGCAAAAAAAAAAAAAAAACAAAAAAAAACTGAGCTTAAATCCTGATGGAAGCAAACTAATTGATCTTTTTGTTTTCATTGTTTGGTTTTATTTACTCTTTACCATTTTTCATTCCATCTAGTACCATATGCCTTTGTAACCTGACTAATGTCTAATGTGAATATTTTTGTAGATCTTATACTGGACTATATGTCATTGTGGAGAGTGGAGGGAGGGAGGAAAGGGAAATTTGAAACTCAAGGAACTATGGAACTGAATCTTGTAAACTAAAAATAAATGAAAATTAACAAAAATACTATTTTATTGAATGACCATATTTTCCCCTGAAGCATTATAATCAGTTTTGCTGGGATGTTGATTCTTGGTTTTGATCCTAGCTCCTTTGACCTTCGGAATGTCATGTTCAAAGCCCTTTGATCCCTTAATGGAGAAGCTGCTAGATCTTGTTTTATCCTGATTGTGTTTCCATACTACTCAAATTCTTTCTTCCTGACAGCTTGTAATATTTTCTCTTTGACTTCAGAACTCTGGAATTTGTCTATGATATTCCTAGAAGTTTTCTTTTTGGGATCTTTTTCAAGAGGTGTTTGGTGAATTCTTTCAATTTCTATTTTTCCTTCTGGTTCTAGAATTTCAGGGGAATTTTCCTTGAGAATTTCTTGAAGGTTGTTTTCTAGGTTCTTTTTTTATGATGGCTTTCAGGTAGTCCAATAATTTTTAAATTATCTCTCCTGTTTCTATTTTCTCATCAATGTCTTTTCCAGTGATATATTTTACATTGCCTCATATGTTATTTTTTCTTTTGGATCTGTTTCATAGTATCTTAATTTCTCATAAAGTCATTAGCTTCTATTTGCACCAATCTAATTTGGAAGGAATTGTTCTCTTTAGTGAGTTTTTGAAATTCCTTTTCCATCTTGTAAATTCGGCTTTTTAAGGCATTCTTCTGCTGTTAGTCTATTTTTAAGGTGTTATTCTCTTCATTATTTTTTGGGTCTCCTTTAGCAGGCTGTTGACTCTCTTTTCATGATCTTCTTGCATAATTCTCATTCCTCTACCCAATTTTTCCTCCATTTCTCTTACTTGATTTTCAAAATCCTTCTTGAGTTCCTCCATGATCTGTAACCAGTTCATATTTTTCTTGGAAGCTTTTGATGCAGTAGTTTGACTTTGAAGACTTCTTCTCATTTCATATTTTGACCCTTTTTTCCCCCCCAAAAGTATTCTATGGTCTGATTTTGCTGCCTTTTCTTTTTCACGTTGCCAGCCAATTACTTGACTTTTGAGCTCTTTGCCATTGTAGAACTCTGCTTCCAGAGTGGAGAGAGCTTTGTCCCAAGTTTCTGGGGTTTTATCAAATGTTGTCAGAGGTCTGAGTGAGGGTGCCCTCTCTACAGCCACCACAAGCTCTGGCACACTGGTGTTTCTCACCCCCAGACCACCATCCAATACTGTGACCTAGACATAAGCAGGTCAAAGCAAAAGAGATTACCCTCTGAATTGGTCACCCTATGGTATGCAGGCCAGGAGTTCCAGAGGCAGTCACATGGCAGCAGCTGCAGGGCTGCACCTCCGCTACCTCTCATACCTGGGACAGGGGCCAGACAGAACTCTTCTGTCACCTGGTTCCAACAGAGTTCCCCACTGACCTTTGATTTTCTCTTTTGCATTTTTAGGTTGAGAAGTCTGCAAACTGCCACAGTTGCCAGTGATTCACTCTCCTGACGTCTGCTCTGGTTGGTCTGTGGTACTGCTTGGGGCTGCCCTGGCCTGCAGGACTGTTGTCAGCTCTCAGCATGGTGTGATAGATCCTTCCTGTTGGCCTGATGGGCTGCCTTCAGGGGGGTGTTTGGTTTTTTTTTCTGTCACTTTATGGGTTCTATAGCTCTACAATTTGTTTAGAATCATATTTTATAGGTATTGGAGGTGGCTGGAACAGGAGCTGAAGCAAGTTCCTTCTTTTACTCTGCCATCGTGGCTCCACACCCCACCTTTTTTCAAAGAAAATATTTTCTTTTTACTTGACTTGAATAAACTGAAAAAGTGAAGACTTAATCCAGATACTCTAAGTCATCACTGGATTTTTGGGTCCTTTGTCCAATGAAACAGCTAGATTCTTTCTATACTTTCTCATCCTATATGAGTTGTCCAGTTTCCCCCTGCAAATCTGCCTGAGGAAATGCACAAAATGCTCTAGGGACTTTCTCTTCCCTTTTCCTTGACAAAGATGCTTATCTTTCAAGGAGCCAGTCTAATGGCAGTGGGAGACAGGTTTCAAGAGATTAAGATTTCTTCTATATCCTTCTTTTTGTGGATGACTTTGCAATTGCCGAATCTTCTAATTGCTATTCACAATCAGTCTATTATAAGATTAAATATATGATTGTTCTATTTAGAGTGACAACATGGTGTAGTAAATAGAGGGGTGTCTTCAGGAGTCAGGAAAGCTTGAGTTCAATACTCACTGGCTATGTAAATCACTAATGTAAACCAGTAAACCACTAAACTTTTCATAGACAGACACTATACTCTAATATTATAGATTTCTGCTAAGATATCAATGCATATTGGTCAGGGTAGTTCTTAACTGGGAGAGCTTTATTCCTAAGGTATCACAGTTCTGTTAAAAAACACTCATATTTAATGACAAATGCCATTTGTAGTGCTTTATAGTTTGCAAAGCATTGTACATATATTGTTTCATTTGAAAAATGATAACACTTCTTTGAGAAAAGTACTATACCTATCATCCCTTTATTATGTGGGAAACAGAAGCTCAGAGAAGTTACAGCTCTGGTCATGTAGCTAGAAAGCATGGTGAGATACAGTGTTTGAAAAAAGAAGTTTCTCTACATTGCCTCCTACAATAGCCACTCTACTAAATAATGATTTTTAAATTTTAGAAAATGAAAATAATTTTAGAAAATGTTTCATTTGTCTTTGCCTTTGATTTATATATCCGAGGATGTAAATATTTTCAAATAAATTTAGGATTGTATGGATTGGTCGGAGAAACTAGGTAGTGTAGTGGAAATAATGTCAGGCCTGAAGGCTGGAAAGCTCATCTTTCTGAGTTCAAATCTGACTTTAGATACTCTCTATCCTTGTAATCCATGGCAAATCACTTAATCCTATTTGCCTCAGTTCCTTAGCTATAATATAACCTGAAGAAAGAAATACAAACCATTCCAGTATCTCTGCCAAGACAATCCCAAATGGGGTGATGAAGAGTCAGACGTGACTGCAACAACTGAACAATAAAATTGATCTACGATGGTATTGGTGTGATGTTTGCTATTATAAGAATAAGTGTACATAATATTATATATATGTATATATAATATTTATGTATAAGGAAAATGTTTACTGATTCAGGTCTTAAAGATCCTGAAATAATATTCTAGTGATTATACCACTCAAGTATATATCCCTCGAATTTGAGGTTGGACTGATGCCTTCCTATGTGTCTAGCTAAATCAAAGTCCCTTGAAAAAAAACATGGTATATGTTTTCAGAAGTTTGCTTCATTTCTTTCAAGGAACTTGTAAATCTGTGTCAGCATGAAAACTTTCTCTTTCCTGATTGCATTTTGACTTTGTATTTGTATTTTTGTGTTCTCTCTGGTGGGGATGAAATTGTTTGGATTTATCATAATTTACAACATACATATAAATGAACTTAGCTTTGCAATATATAGGCAGACTTCTTTTTGTGCCTTTAATTGTATCTCTTCTCAGTAGTCTTCCTTTTTAGCATGCATTTGCTATTGCATGAGTGATAATTAGACATTTTTGTTTCCCAGGAAGCATATGGAATCATTCCAAATAATCAGATATTACCATAATTCATTTTAGTACATATTATCTAGGTTCTCTCTCTGTAAATTATATCCTGGAACTAAGTTAGGCACCTTTTGAAAGTGAATTAGCTTTGTCTTAACACTTTTTCAGCTTCCTGATATTTCAATGCCTGCCCACCCCCAGGTCACCAATTTTTCTTTGCTGCTCTGTTAGACCTTCTCATGCTATTAAAGCAATATTGGCAGATTGCTTGCTTATTCTGTTATTCTACAGACAAGGGAATAATTCTTCCCCTCATCTCTTGAGGTGGGAATGCAAGCAAAACAAAGCTGTCTTCATTTGCTGCCTCTACTTTTCTTACTACTCACTGTTTCTTCAGTTTCTTTTGACCTGCTTTTGTCTTTACCACTTTTTGGGAACTGCTCTTTCATGAATTACCAATGACACTCTAATAATAAAATCTAATCTTTCTTTTTCCCCAGTCAACATCTTCCTTAGAGTTTTTGATCATTTAGCACAGTTGCCTAACTGCTTTTGGATGTCCTCTATTCTAGTGTTTACAAGGCACTGTATTCAAATGCTTGCCCTCATACCTTTCTGTATTCTTAGTATATGACCTTTGCTCTCTTCATCTCTCCTTAAGACTGACCTTTTATACTCTCCTCTCTTTAGTCTCTCCCTTAGAAAATTCCCATTACTCCCATTGCTTCAACTGTCATCAGCTTTTTATCTAAATAAGTCTCAAATTTCTTCTGAGTTTTATTTCTGCATCTGTTAGAGACTAGCATATTTCTTTGTGCATGTTTTTTCACCTAGTAATACAATTACCAGGCCTGTACTTCAAAGATTCTGAGGGAAAAAGAGGAAAAGGAACTTAAATATTCATAACAACTCATCTGTCATAGCAAAGTATTGGTAATTAAGGAAGAGCCTAATGATTCAACAAACTATGTTATCTTAATGTAGTGGAATATTATTGTGTCCTGAGAAATTATGGTAGCTCTTCTGGAGAAACCCAGGAATATTTATATGAACTGATCCAGGCTGAAGTTCCTCCATTTCCAACTAGCTCTCTATTTTCCAAAAGCAGCTCTGCTTGATTTCCACTATTTGGAACAATATCTCCCTCCACTGGTGACCCCTGTTCTCCCTTCCCTTCTATCCCTCCTGTAATGGTAAGGGGAATTTGAAGATCTTCCCTGCCCCTTAGCCCCTTAATAGGCTTAAGTGAATTTAAGGACCTGCCCTGATTTGAAAATAAACTCTTTCCCCTAATAGGCTGAATGTGGTCACATGGAGCCTGTGGTAGGAGGCTACTTTTTCAGGAATGCCCACACCTTGTTACTTTGTAATTGGATAGTGCTTCATGAGGATTGTGATGTTCTTTGACCCTAGAGAAGGCTATATATACTCTGATTTTGCTTTGGGGCTCACTTTGGGAAGAGGTGAGTGATTTGTCCAGATGAGAATCTGGACAGCCATTGAACCTCTGGCTTTGAAAACCAAAAATGTTGGTGCTTCTCTCTCTGATAACTAACTAGGTATGGATGTAATAGTCAGATAGTTGGAAGCCCTGTCTGCTGGTCTGTTTCTCTGCCTGTATTTTTGACTGCTTGTAATTTCTGTTTATATTCTCTGAGGTTTAGGGTGCTTACTTTTTCACCTGAAATAAGTAAATGATATATGTTTGACTAAAGTAAGATTGTTAACCCTTTTAGAGCTCATTTCCTTTATAAAAGCAGATCTAAGAATGTGTGCTAGCAGTCATTCTGGGTATGCTAGAGTGCTTGCTGTTATACCTCCCTTGTCATTTTCAGATTCCTTTTGTGTGTTGTCCTTCCTAATTTCTAAACTTCTTAGGGGCGAGAATTATATTTCTTTTTCTTACTTGTATCCATAGAACTTGCTATTGTGCTTGTTATAGAGTGGACAATAAATGTTTATTGAAGGAAATTGAATTTTATCTACCTATAACTTACATTAAAAACTAAGGTTATTATGTTTACCCCAAACTGGCTCTTTATTATATTTATTTATCTTATCACCTTAACTATGCTTTCAAATTAAAAACCTTAGCATTATTTTTGACTTCTACCTCTCACTTATTTCTAATCAGCTACCCAATCTTGTCAATCCTGCCTTCAAAATAATCTTTTACATTCATACTTTCCACTTTCTTTCTCCCACTATAGCATCTGTTACCACCTGCTGGAGTCTTTCAATTTCCTCCTAATAGGTCATCTTAAATAATTAAATTAATATTTATTAAGCACTTACTGTCAATTATTTGACAAGCATTTATTAAATGACTTCTTTAATACATGGTGGAGGCAATGAGATACAATGGAAAAATGACTGAATTCGCAATCACAGGAGCTCAGTTTGAATTTCAGTTCTGTGTGACCTTTGGCAAGTCATTCAAACTCTCTGAGTCTGTTTCCCTATCTGTCAAATGAAGGCATTCTATTAGATGAACTTTGAGGTTCTTTAAATCTTTAGATCATGGTTGTGAAAACACTATGTTAGGTGTTTAGTATTAAAATATAAAAGTGTTATAGACCTTGCCCTCAATGAAGTTACATTCTACTCTATGTAAGTCACTGTACTAGATTGTAAAAATGCAAATACAAAGCCTCTCTATGAAGTAGATTATATTCACTAGGGTGCTTATGGCATGCGTACAAATAAAGTTAATAAGAAGATAATTTGAGGATGGAGAATAATACTGTCAGTGAGGGAAGAGGAATCACAAATGCTTCAAATAAAAGGCTGTACTTGAACTCAACTTTGAAGAATGCTCAAAAGTTAATGTGACAATGCAGCACATTCTATGAATAGATAAACAACATTTGTGAAGATATGGAGTTGGAAGACATAATATTAATCAAAAGAATTTCTAGCTGGGGTGGCTAGATGGCACAGTCAATAGAGTACTGGCCCTGGAGTCAGGAGGACCTGAATTCAGATCTGGCCTCAAACACATTTAACACAAAAATTGTGTGACCTTGGGCAAGTCACCTAATCCCAATTACCCTCCCCCCCCAAAGAAAAGCAAAAAAAAAAAAGAATTTCTAGCTATCCAATTTGGTAGGATTGTAGAGTGTATAATAGGGAATAACATGAAATAAACATGAAAAATAGCTTGGTGACTGAGGAAATTATACTTTATGCTAGAGACAACAGAGGATCATTGGAGATATTTGAGTAGGTGAGCAACACAGTCCAATCCAGGAATAATATGAATATTCCTTTGGTGACTAAATCAAGATATATATTCAATGCAATCAAGATATTGCATTTTTCTCTGTCTCCTTGCCCCAATCCTTAATCTATCCTTTATATTTCTGCTAGAGTAATCTCTCTCAAATGCTGACTTGAACATATTCTTATTCTGTTAAAATTTTTTGAATTTTTCCTCATTGACCATGGAGTACAATTAAAAATACTGAACTTGTCAGTCAAAGCTCAAAACAATTTTGTCCAACCTTCCAGTCTTCTCTCTTTTAAGTACTCTATAACCAGAATGGACTACATTGTCTCTGCCATTTCTGTTAATTTAAAGATTTTTTTTAACCTTTCCAATCCTCCTTGATGTTTCTGGAATATACAAATATACTATATATATAGCATCTCTATGCATTTATTTCTTATGTTTGGATTAACCCTCATCCCCCACTGTCAACACACAGACACCCAAACACATAGACACAAACATAGAAACAGACACAGACACTCATTTGGCTACTGAATCTTTACCCCTTTTAAAACCTAACTCAAATGGAATCTTTTTCACGAATTTTTTCTTGAACCTTAGTAGTAATTAATTACCTTTGTCTGGACACAGAACTTTGCTAAGACCCTTTTCACACTGAAAATATATTATTTTGTGTTATTTATATTTGTGTTGGTTCTTTGGTTTATTTCTTATTCCACTACTGGATTATAACATTAATAATGACAGACGAGTTTCCTCTAATCTTTGAGTCTCTTAGGGCCTAAAACAATATTCTTCACCAAGAAGATATTTAATCCATTTTGCCTTTTGAATTTGCTTCTCCTGTTTGTTGCACTCCTTTATAGCAAAAACATAGGATATGATGAAAATCAACTTAACTTCTCTGGAGACAAAAATATTTATGAAAGTACAAATAGGAAATAAACAATGTATAAATAGAATGGGAAAACTCTTGAGGGTAGTGATACCACTTGGTCAGGCATTGAAGAGACAGGGGAAAAAGAGTAGAGAGGGGGTAACTGAAACATGTCCCACTGCAAGGCAAACAGGTACATATAAGAAAACAGCAAATTCTATGAAGAAGATCACTCCAGCAGTAGGTTAGTGAACCAGACAAGGATTCAACAGCTTGTTACAATTTTTAGTTCAGGAGAGTATAAAAATTCATTGCAGTTTCCTTATTTCTGGTATGTGTCCACACTGACCCTCTCACCTCTCCATTGAAAGCAAAATTTTAGGTTTCTCATGTGCTATATGGCTCCCACCTCCCATGGTGCCTCAATCCTTTCTTCAAATTGAGAAAAACTACACTTCCCATCAGTCCCCTTGCTAAGAAAAGGATTGCACACATTGATTCCATTAAGTGCTTGGTATTATAATTTAATGTTCCAGGGTTTTTGTAACAATCCTATCTTGCCATTTGATAATATGATGTAGTATTAATAGGGCATAGAAGAACAACTTAGGAAGAATACTACAAGGTTGACAGCATGGTACAATGGAAATATAAATGATTCTGGAATCAGAAGCCCTTGGTTCAAATCCTTCCTCTCATACTTACTATTTGTGTGTTCTTGGAAAAGTCACTTACTCTCCTTAGGTGGATCTCAGTTTCCTCATTTGTAAAATGAAGGGAGTTGGACCAGATGACCTCTGAAGTCTCTTCCATGTCTAGACCTATCATCTTAAGATATTTAATTTCCAAATCTTGAAGTTTCTCAATATTCCCTAGCCTGCCTCTAAAAATTGATGCTGCTGTTTTAGGTAATGACCCCTCTCTTTTATGCTCCTTAAAGACTGGACTTTTAAACTCTTATTGTTATCTATAAGGATAATATTTCAGCTATTTAGCCTTTACTTTGAAATGTATCCATTGGTCATGATAAAAATAACTGCAATAAAACTTAAATAATTTAGAGCATACTATTGCAGAAAGTCCAGTAATTTTGACACTGGTTGACTGAACATCATCTTGACAGTTTTAAAAAAAGCTAAAAAAAAAAATAAATAAAATGCCATTATAGGAGAGGACAGTATACTTTTGAATTAACAAACTTTCCAAGTGCTTGAAGTAAAAGTTACATACTACCATGAATTAATTACATATAATTCCCATCTGGTTAACAGAACAGTGTTAATAATATAATTAGTGTTACTTTGTTAGTCAAATATACATGCAATATGTTTTTGAAAGAATAAAAATAAAGGCCGTTTGACATATTTAATAATTCAGATTTTTACCATTTATTTTAAATTTGTAAGATATAAGATATAAAATACAAATGTTCAAACAGTATATTATTACTTATATGCAAATTACAGATATCATTTACAGAAGTCATATTATATCCTGTTTGAATTCTTTTTTTTCTTTTAAAGCAATTGGGGTTAAGTAACTTGGTCAAGGTTACATGGCTAGTCATTATTTATGTGTGGGTGCTCATTTTCTGAGGCCGGATCTGATCTCGGGTCATCCCAACTCCGAGGCTGGCGCTCTTACTCACTGCGCCACCTAGCCGCCCCTTTAGGGCAATTGGGGTTAAGTAACTTGCCCAAGGTCACACGGCTAAGTTTTTGTTTGTGTGGGTTAAGTGTCTGAGGCCGAATCCAAACTCAGGTCCTTCTGACTCCAGGGCCGGCGCTCTATTCACTGCGCCACCTAGCCGCCCACTCTGAGTTCTTGAAACAAATTATTCAATGCCTATTATATGCTAAGGTACTTTATGGATATACTTCACTGAGCCTTACATGCTTTTAGAAGAATCTTAGAATACTAGACTTAAAAGGATCATTAAAGCTTACCTAAGCCCATCTTTATTGGTTAAGTTTTAATAATCAATTCAATAAATATTTATTAAGTACCTACTAAATGCTAGGCACTGTGCTAAACACTGGGGAACAGGTAAAAATATAATCCTTGCCCCAAAGGAGCTTACAGTCATGCACAAAATGAAGCTGAAAAGGGAGTGGGGAATACCAAGGGGTATCCAGCATGAGAGTATGATGTTCTGAAACCCTACAGAGCCATTGATGGAAAATGTAAAATAGTCTCTAAAATACCAAGTCTTCTATAAAAGAAGGCTTCTGTAGGTTTTTTGTTTTGTTTTGTTTTTGCTTCACTTTCCACTCCTCCAATTAGAGGGTAGAGACAACTGAGTTGAGTTGAGGTGTCAGGTATCAAAAACCGAGTCAGCCTGCCTAATGGTGAGATTTCACTTGATTAGTTGTTCACTTATCTTTGAGAAAGTCTGATATTTCATATAAAAGAAGCAGAATTGCTGGAAGATGGAGTGGGCTCCAGACATAAATCCTATCTCTGCTTTCCTTCTTAAGTACTTACAAGTGTTCATCCAGTCTTTGCTAGGAAATTCACTGCCTGTGGGCACTGCCCATTTGGATATAGCTCCATTTCTCAGGAAGTTTTTCTTATATTGAGTTAAAATTTATTTATAACTTCTACTCCTAGATCCTAAGTCTTCCTTCTAGAGTAAAATATAATCAATCCTGCTTGCACATGACAACTCCCTAGACAACTGCAAACAGAGTTATATTTCTCAAATCATGGCCTCACTTATCAATGCTCCTCCTAAAATGTGGCTTCCAGAACCATAAAAAATAACTAAATATGCTCTGACCAGGGCAGAACACAACACTACTATTACCTCCATCACGCTTTGAAACTACACTTTGTTAATGAAGCCTAAGATCTTTGAATAATCTTTGGCTTCTACATCACTTGGATGTTGTGCGTATTGAGCATATACTCCATAAAAATGAGGTAGGGAGATAAAACATCACATAAACATAGGAAACTATATCTTAAGAGAGATATCATGTACTCTGGAGGTGAAAAATGACAAAGTGATTGAAATAAAATTCGTATTTTGAAATAGTGAATGTCTTTATGAGGGAGGTCATTGTTGTTTCAGTTGTTTTTCAGTCATGGCAAACTCTTTGTGACTCCCTTAGGGAATTTCTTGGCAGAGATACTACAATGATTTGTCATTTCTTTCTCCAGCTCCCTTTACAGATAAGGAAACTCAGGCAAACAGGATTAAGTGACTTACCCAAGGTCACACAGTTATTAAGGATCTGTTGGCAAATGTTAGATGAGGAAAATGAGTCTTCCTGACTCCAAGCCCAGATGTCTATTCAATGTACCACCCAGATGCCCCCGAAGGAGGTCATACTAAAGGTATTTCTTTCAAAATGGGTAGAATTCTGATAAGAAGGAATCAGGAGGAGGACATTCTAAATAAGCACTTCCCTAATATCAGTACTGCAAGCTGCACAGTACAAGTATTATCTTCATTTTACTGTTGAAGTGAGGCACAAAGAGGTTATCAGTTGACCTTGGTCACAGAGTTAATAAGAGGAATAACCAAATCAGTACTGAACTACTTTCCATTGATCCACTACTCTATTCCTCAGCCAGTACCAAGTACTTTTGATGACTATTGCTTTATAATACAGATTAAAATCTGGTATAGCTAGGCCACCTTCCTTAGCATTTCTTTTCATTACTTCCCCTGATATTCTGGACCTTTTTTTCTTCCAAATGAATTTTGTTACTATTTTCCTAGGACTATAAAGTGGTTTTTTTTTTTTTGGTAAGTTGATTCATATGTAATATGTAATTTAATTTAGGTAAAATTGTCCTTTTTATTATATTAGCACAACCCACCCATGAGCAACTGATGTTTTTCCAATTAGTTAGATCTGACTTTATTTGCGTGAAAAGTGTTTTATATTTGTGTTCATACAGGTCCTGGGTTTGTTTTGGCAGGTAGATTCCCAAATATTTTATAATGTCTACAGTAACTTTAAATAGGATTTCTCTTTCTATCTCTTGCTGTTGAATTTCATTAGAAATATACAGGAATGCTGAGGATTTATGTGGGTTTATTTTATATCCTGCAACTTTGCCAAATTTATTTATTATCTCAAAGAGTTTTTTACTTGATTCTCTAGGATTCTCTAAGTATATCATCATATCATCCCCAAAGAATGATAACTTGGTCTTTTCTTTGTCTAATTTTATTTCTTTGATTTCTTTTTCTTCTCTAATTGCTACTGCTAACATTTCTAATACCAGTTAGAATAAGAGGGGTGATAGTGGACACCCGTTTCACCCCTGATCTTATTGGTAATGCTTCTAGCTTATTCCCATTACATATAATACTTTTTGATGGCTTTAAATAGACACTATTTATTATTTTAAGGAAGGCTCCATTTATTCCTATATTTTCTAGTGTTTTTAATAGGAATATATGTTGTACTTTGTCAAAAGTCTTTTCTGCATCAATTTAGATAATCATGTGGTTTCTGCTAGTTTTATTGTTGATATGATCAATTATACTGATGGTTTTCCTAATATTAATCCCTCCTTGCATTCCTGGAATAAATCCTACCTAATCAAAGTTTATTATTCTTGTGATAAGTTGCTTAGTCTTTTTGATAATATTTTATTCAATTTTTTTGCATCTGTATTCATGAGGGGAATTGGTCTATAATTTTCTTTTTCCATTTTATGTCTTCCTTATTTAGGTATCAGAACCATGTTTGTGTCATAAAAAGAATTTGGTAAGACTCCTTCACTTATTTTTCCAAATATTTTGTAAAATATTGGAATCAATTTTTCTTTAAATGTTTGGTAGAATTCACTAGTAAATCCATCTGTCCCTGGAGATTTTTTTTCCTAGGGAGTTCACTGATGGCTTATTTGATTGCTTTTTCTGAGATTGGGTTATTTAAGTAATTCCCTCCCTCTTCAATTAATCTGGGGAGCTTATATTTTTGTAAATATTCATCCATTTCATTAATATGTGAAATTTATGCCCATATAATTTGGCAAAATAATTCCTAATTATTGTTTTAATTTCCTCTTAATTGGAGGTAGATTTACACTTTTCACTTTTGATACCCATAATTTGGTATTCTTCTTTCTGTTTTATCATATTGGCTAAGGTTCTATCAATTTTATTGGGTTTTTTTTTTCATAAAACTAGCTCTTAGTTTTGTTTATTAATTCAAGTCTTATTAAATTCAATTTTATTAATCTCTCCTTAAGTTTTTATTATATATAATTTAGTATTTAATTGTGGATTTTAAATTTGTTTTTTTACCTTTTTCAATTGCATGCCCAATTAATTGACCTCCCTTTTCTCTAATTTATTCATGTATGCTCTCAGTGATATAAAACTTCCCCTAAGAACTGCCTTTGCTGCATACCCCAAATTTTGGTATGTTGTCTCATTATTGTCATTCTCTTGAATGAAGTTATTGGTTGTTTCTATAATGTCTTCTTTGACCCACTAATTTTTTAGGATTAAATTGTTTAATTTCTAATTAGTTTTTGGTCTATCTTTACATGGCCCTTAATATTGCATATGCATTTTACTGCATCATGATCTGAGAATGATGCATTTAATGTTTCTGCCTTTCTGCATTGAATTGTGAGGATTTTTATGTCCTAGTATGTGCTCAAATTTTGTGTATGTGCTATTTCCCTCTGAGAATAAGGTATATTCCTTTTTATCCCCATTCAGTTTTCTCCAGAGATCTATCTTACCTACCCTCTCTAAAATTATATTCACTTTAAAAACTTCTTTCTTGTTTATTTTGAGGTTGGATTTATCAAGTTCAGGGAGGGGAAGATTAATGTCCCTCACTAGTATAGTTTTGCTATCTATTTCTTCCTCTAATTTCCTTATTTTCTCCTCTAGGAATGTGGATGCTATATCACTTGGTGCATATATATTAAGTAATGATATTGCTGCATTCTCCATGGTGCATTTTATCAGGATATAGTTTTTTTTTCCTTTTCTCTTTTAATTAGATCAATTTTTGCTTTTGCTTTATCTGAGATAAGGTTTGCTACCCCTACTTTTTTTACTTTAGCTGAGGCATGATATATTTTATTCCAGCCTTTTACCTTTACCCTTTGTGTATTCATCTGTTTCAGATGTGTTTCTTGTAAACAGCATATTGTAGGATTATAGTCTTTAATCCATTCTGCTATCTGCCTCCACATTATGGGAAAGTTCATCCCATTCACATTCACAGTTATGATTGTTATCTGTATCTTTCCCTCCATCCTATTCTTAGTAAGGAATATAGCAATAGTCTAAAGGTTCATTCCTATCTATGTGGTTAAAGCAGAGGAGGGCAGAGACAACAATTAAGAATTGTAGCCATCACTAAGAGATAAAAAAAATAAGTTTACTACTTTAGAATAAGGTGACAGGATGAGAGTAAAATGTACTATAATAACTATATATGTGGTGGGGTATTTCCTTGATAATGTGGCATGGGTTGTTTGTGAGATATAACAGAGAAGGATGAGTGAAATGAGATGAATCGTGTCAAAGGAAGGTAGGATTTCTTGTGTGGTCATGGAAAGGTTGGATTGTATTATGAGAATATAAAGCTCCTTGTGTTTGTGACTGAACTGAATCCTGAGGAACAAAAAGTGCTTTTGACATACCTTTGAAAATCTCAACCACTATGCTAGCTTGTGACTCAAACTTTCAATCGGAAGTAGTAGAGGTAAACCATGAATTAAATGTGGCTTTAATGTGTAACAGAATATAGAGAACATGAAAATGCAGCTACATGGTGCAGCAGGTGCTGGACCTGGATTCAGGAATTCGTATTGTTCAGTTGTTTTTCAGTCCTGTTTGACTCTTTGTGACCCCATTTGGGATTTTTTGGCAAAGATACTGGTGTTATTTATCATTTCTTTCTCCAGCTCATTTTACAGCTGAGAAAACTGAAGCAAACTGAGTAAAGTAACTTTTCCAGTGTCACACAGCTAGTAAATGTCTGAGGTCAGATTGGAACTCAGAAATATGAGTGTTCCTGACTCCTGGACAGTAATTTAACCATTGAACCATTTAGTTGCCCTATGACCTCAGAACACTTTCTAGGCTTATTGTGAAGATAAAATGAGATGATAATTGTAAAGTGTTTGACAAACCTTAAAATGCAATATAAACGGTATGACATTGATAATGATGAATAAGAGTAATATAAAAGCAGCCTGGAAAGGTAGGGGGAAGGCACATTTTAGAGGCCTAGAATATTGGTCACAATGTTTAGGATTCAAAAAATTATATGATTTATAAGTAATCCTTCATCAGTTAAAGTTTAGCAAGAACTTTCCTCACAAAAAAACCTGTGAGGCAGGTAATATAGGTATTATTATGTTCATTCTATATATGAAAATACTAAGGGTTAGAGGGTTTTGATGACTTTCCCAAAATTGTACAACTCAACAGCATTTAAGTAAGAATTGAAGTTTAACTCTCTTCTAAGTACAAATCCTGGGCTTTTTTTTTTTTTCACACTATGATACCTATTTTAACTGGAAAGAAGACTGAATTCACCATCAGAAAACTTAGGTTCAAATTTGGAATCTATTATTGCTATTGCATGACTTTGGGCAAACTATTTAAATTGTCTGGAACTCAATTTCTTTATCTCTAAAACAAAGGGTTGAACTAAACTCTAAGGTTTCTAATAATTCAAAACCCTAGAATATTGTAAAACCTTGTTAGTTATTTGAATGGAGATGGTTTTCTGTGATTTGGAGGTAAGGACAGAGATCCCAGAAGAAATTTTTCAATCCAATGTGTATCCAATTAGAATAGAGTAGAATAAGCATTTATATAGTGTCAAGCAGTGTGCTAAGCCCTTACAAGTAGTATATTTTATTTGATCTTCACAATAAGACTGCAAGGTAGATGCTGTTATTATTTCCATTTTGTATGATGAAACTGAGTTAGACAGAGGTTATGTGACAAATTCAGAAGCCTCATAACTCCAAATAAAATACAATTAAAAAGGAGTTTTCTAGCATATTAAGCAAAGACGTTTTGTCTTCCAGAGAGATGTTAGTCATATGAAATATAAGTAAGGAGGGAAGTAATTTAGGTATAGGTACAGGGAAGTAGGACAAAGGTTGGATTCTTCTGCTCTCCAAACTCAGTGTTACTAAATAAATCTCCAGGATCCAAATCCCTCAGGTCAGCTTGGCTTGTTATTTGGGTTGTGATGACTAAATTAGTTTTTTAAAAAGCATCTTTCTCCTAACGGATAGCATCAGGGCCATTCAAATTTCCCTGGAGTTTTACTTAGCAATATTGGAAGGAGAGGGTGGAGTCAGTGACCTTTTAGCATGACTCTTACAACTATATGGAGAACATAATATGCTTCATGATTAAACAGTCAAGTCAATTCATTAATAGAAGGCAGGTAAACAGGGAAGCTCAGTTATCTGGAGAAACAAGTTAGAAAAATTCAAGGTAGAGCAAAAGAGGGTATTACAAAACAAAATCTCAATTTAAACAACAGAATTTTATTTAAATCTTGTTTTTATGTCACCAATTGATTCCTCCTTTTTCCCTTATAACAAAATTTTACAGGTACAAAACATACAGTTCTGTAAAACTAAGCAACATGTAAAAAATTGACCTTTTCTATAATATTCCACAACAGTAGTATTTACCTTTGTAAAGGAAGGAGGGAGACACTTTCTCATGTTTCTCTATTGATGCAAAATTTGTTATTTGTAAATTCATACCTTTCAGTTCCAATGTATTGATATTTTTCTTTCCATTTATGTTGCTGCAAACATTGTGTGTGTTTGTGATTATAGATATGTGTATGTATATACATATACAGACATATATGTATATATATATGTATGTATGTATGTATGTATGTATGCATGTATACACACATATAGCTTTACTGGTTTTTCTTACTTCATTTTGTAAGAGTTCATATAATTCTTCCCTTCTACCTTGGTATTCATCATGTCTTATACCACAGTATTATTTCATTACATTCATGCAATACAACTCATTTATGTATTTTCCAATTTATCAGTGCTTTGTATATCAACTTCTATAAGAGATATTTGAAACAAACATCTTTTTTTCCCATTTACATCCCTTATTTTCCTAGATTTATAAATTTTTAACATAAAGTACCTTTTTAGTTTCATGTAATAAAGTTACCTTTTATCTTCTCTATTCATATCTATTCATTCTTTTGTTAAAAATAATCCCCTATAGCCATAAATTTGAAAGTTGCATTTCTATTTTATGTATGGGATTAATTTTCTTATTTTATAATATACCCATTTTGAGTTTATTGTGGTATATGATGTTAGATGATGTTCTAAATCTAAAACCTGCCATACTACTTTATAATTGCCCCTGCAATACATGTCAAAT